>VZTU01006222.1:0-40039 GCA_013400835.1 Zapornia atra | reverse complement strand
GCTATTAGTATGTCAACAGTGATATTAAGAACATATCATGCTGATATAAAATGGAAGAGAAATATAGTCAAATAAACACTAAATTCACATGAAACTTTTCTCCTCAGTAAATGAACAGTTTTTTCCTACTAGTAATTTCATGTACCATGCACTAAGAACAACGTATAAAATTGAAATTTATTATAATGCCTGTATAGAAAGTAACATATCGATAAAAAGTTTATAACATTAAATTAAAAATGAATACAGTTAAATTTTTGTGACTGTTTCTTGCTTCCTAAGTGCAGTTGAGTGCACCTCATTATTATTCAATCTTCTGAACTGAACTACCTGGTGGAACTTACACCCTAAACATGTTATCTCCAGCTGTAAACATAAAATAAGAAAGCTTATTATCTACCGGGTACAGATCATATTTTCCTTTGCTTTGATTTCTTCTCAAGCCACACCAAAAAAAAGCAAGTAACAAGCGTATACTACAATGAATAACATTTTGGACACATTTTATTCTGAGTTAAATAGTGATAAAAGGTACTACCTTCAGAAAAGCTTTCATAAATCAGCACTGTTGTTGCCTGCAGCATGGCCCCAGGATTGTGGGCTGCACTGTTTGGTTAACATACGATTTAATTGTTAATTCCGCTTCCCGTTAAACTCTTCTTTAACTTTTCTCAGCTGTGTAGCAGCTGCTCATTTGGTCAGACCTCTCTGCATTCACTTAATATGTATGTCAAGCCTTAGTGGGCATCTGAGGAATAGGCATGAATGTGGCCTCATACAGACACCTAATAGCTGTCTGGACATACATGAGACATAAATTGCATTTGAAAAATTAGGAGTCACTACATAGAACTCAGAAAACATCCTAAAGACTTCAACAGCCCCTTGTGCTGATGGGGGGACTACAGTGGCAGCTGAATTCCTTTTGGAGAAGGGAATTCAGGAAATTCCCTTCTCCAAAGAGACGTGAAATAATTCCTATGCATCATTAATACTCTACTGTGAAAAGGGAATCTTCATATGAATTTTGTGCCTAGTGCATCAAAAGTTTAGTAATTTATATTTATTTCAATTACTTCAACCGGTCATTCACAGATGCCTTTCATGCTTTATGGATGGAACCTGGTATACATCCCATCTTCTTATCTCAGTACCTGCATCTTTATATCAGTTTGAGCAGCTACTATGAGACCAACCATAAATAAGCCTATAGGCAGCCTGAACGAACTTGTTTGATTTACTGTCCATGCTTATCATGGTGGGTTAAGAAGTTACCAAACATTTTCCAGAACTTCCCCTGACTTTACCTGAAGCTCTGCTTTTCACCTAACAGTTACTAGGCGAGATGAAAATGGTCTTACATGGGAGTTTTGGGATATGCCTACCAAAAATGTCTCAGCAGGATAAACAAACCTACTGGGCATTGCTGGAAAACCTATGCAGTACAATATCACACAGTACAACAACAAATCTAACTGTAGTTTACTTTGGCGTAGAAGAGGCTGGAAAGGGTTTGTTAGTTTGTTAAGTGTGTTACAGACTAGTCAGAGAGCTTGCAGATTTTTCACAATCCCTAATTGTAAAATGTATGCCACATCAGAAAACACACAATAACTTAATCCTTGTGGCCAGGACACGTAGGTACTCTGACACCTCTTTCCTTCCCATCCCATAGGTAATCTTGTATTATTTCAGAAGGAAGAACACTGACAAGGTGAATGCTAAGAAGATATAATATAAAGAATTACCATTTGCTATTAAAATGAAAGGATCCTTTGTTTTACTTTTAAGTAATCTATGTGATTTTTCAAAAAATGCCAGGCACAAATGGAAGATATGACGTAACTGTGAATCTGGGCTCATTCCGCTAAATAACCAACCTGTATATTAAATTTACCACTACAAAAGGGAGGTGAGAAAGCCTTGTTGAGTCAAAGATGAAAGATGGTTTTGAACATCAGAACAAGAGAATAATGACCCATAAAAAAGATAAAGGAAACCTGCTTTAAGGGTTTGCTTTTATCCTTACCTGGAAAAAAAAACCCTTCAATTTCTCCCTACGGCAATTCAATTTTAAGATAGAAATCTCCACTGATCTAGCATCAAGCTATGATAGGGAAGTTTGGTATTCAGATTTAGTTAGGAAAAAATAATTATTAAGACAAACAAGGTTCCTGAAAATTAATTTGAGGATTTTATTTTTATTATGGCTTTCTCCTGCATACATTCAGTTTGCAACATATTGTGTGTTTTTTATAGATATGTCACAGATCAATTCTAATTCCTACCGTGAACATCTAAAAAATATGGAATATGCAGATCTTTTCATGTGGATGAGAAATTGTAGAATTTGGATTCTGATCAAAATTCAGATTCTGAAAACACATGCAGGAAGGATGTGAATCTGCGAGCATTTATGGGGGAAGGGACACGTGCTGTGAAATTCAGTGGTGCCAAGGCTGCAAAAAATGTAAGTTTTTCTGAGATGGAGGTTTCTTCAGATCTGTCAGACTATGTTTGCATTACCAAGCAGCAAAGCAAGCGCTACCTCACCTTGCCAAGTAATGCAGACCAACAGAAGCAGCTCTCCAGAGAAAGACAGTTGGTCCTAAAGACCTGACATCCACACTAGAGCTTAGAGGCTGAGGTTTTTGGAGTGTGTGGCTTTTTGAGTTTAGATTACCTCTAGTCTCTCCTTAGTGACCACACGCTTTTTTGCAACTGGAGTGCAGCAGGTGAAGTTCTGAAATGCATCTCCCT
This sequence comes from Zapornia atra, assembly GCA_013400835.1. Taxonomy (NCBI): domain Eukaryota; kingdom Metazoa; phylum Chordata; class Aves; order Gruiformes; family Rallidae; genus Zapornia; species Zapornia atra. The sequence goes on along the minus strand of VZTU01006222.1, from coordinate 37,279 downwards.
GTTTAGGTTCATTCAAAAGGCATCTACTTAGTTTGCTATCAGGATGCTCGACGACACAAACAAATACACAGTAAATGGGAATAACGTGGAGATCCATTTCAAAAGCTCCTCTTTTGAGTTAGGGCACTAGTGTATTCACATCCCAATAGTCTAATTCTGAGCTCTTATCAAAGGCAGCATCAAATTTCAGATTCTCTGAGATGCGGCATATAAGCTATTTAATATAATACTTTTACTACAGTTGATGCCCACAACAACTGGCTAGTCATAGACTTGTGCAGTGACTTGCTGGAAGATACATTTATCTAGGTTTAGAGACTAAAGGAAACAGATAAAGGTACCACAGGACGACTGATGGAAGATTAGTAAATGCGTGCTGCCTTCTGTTCAAAATTAAACCCCTTCTTGAATGGAAGATGAGCTGACCATTTTTCTTACAGTGTAGAGATTCAACAGGTTTTACAATTGTTAACTACGTCTTTCTACTGGTAAAACCACCGTAATGGTTTCTGTAGAAGATCAGACCTAGTTTGCTCAGCTAGCTACACTAAAAAGCAGTTTTAAAAGCCCGTTACTTCCAAAAAAATTGCCTTGTTAATAGTTGTGCAGAGAAAGCATACAAACTCCTGTGAATTTTCCTTACCAACAGGAATTCAGCTTTGTAAGCCTGGGCTTGGAAACCATCTCTGTCCTAGAGCTGCACAAACAGTACAGACACATTTTAACGCTGGAAAACAGGTAATCCAGCCACACAATAAAGGGAAGAAAAAAACAGGACGAAGCCAATGACTGGCACACTTCAGTAAGAGAAAAGCAGAGAGATTACCAGCTGGGTCTCTGGCTCTTTGTGACAAGGATTTTTCACATCAGAACACAGCAAGGCTCGTCCCTGTCTTTTAGCATGCTTTTTATCAGAGCGGACAGGTACTCCAAGGGGTAAGATGCAACCCTTACCCTCACAGCGCCTCTTTGTGTTAATTACTGTTTCATGGTGTGAGATCCCTTTCTGGCTTCAGCTGGGAGCTGACTTTAACAGTCCTGGAATTTTCATCTTACTGAGAAGTAAGAGCTGGCGTTTCTCTTATCCCTGCAAGGGTCAATGCCATAATTTGTGGTACAGATGCTACAAATTCAGCTTCCTAAAGCTCTTTGATCTTGTCCAGTCTCAGCTTAGGTCCCTCTCAAAAACTGACTGAGAACATCGTTCATGCCAATGACAAGTACAAAGACACATTTCTCTTTTTTTCCTTTTGTTTTAATCCTCTCTGCCTTGAGTGAGAAAAGCTCTGAAGTTAATTCAATGGCAGTCATCTGTGCATGGTTAGAAGCACACAGTTAAGAGCAAAGCAGAGCTTATATTCACATGCTTTTATGGTGTCCATTCAAACGATGCTAGAGTTGGCTGGCTGCAATTAACAGGATGTAAAACTGAAACCCTTACAAGCACAGCATAAATTATCCTCCTTTCTTCAAACAAGTTACTACTGGAACTGAAAACAGAAAAGATGCAGGACAAACAAGGATGTGCTGGTTTGAGTGGAAGGCCAGGGATCTGGAAGCTTTCCCATGTTTCTACCAATGAAGGAAATTCCCTCATTCAACACTGTGGTGGTTCAGCCCCAACCAGTGGCTGAGCACCACACCCCACCAACTCCTGGAAAAGAAACAAGACTGACAGAAACACCATGAAAGGGGAACAATAGCCCCCAGCAAATTTCAGTCACACCCAGTGATAACACAGAGTACCTTATTGACCTGAGGATAACAAAGTGTACCACACCAATGCCAGGACCAAATCAACATCCCAGCCACACTCAGACTTCCCTGGAGACACCCAGGAAACCCCCCTCCCCCAAGCCAACCCCTTTTATGAGGGAATGATGCCAGGTGGTGTGGAAACAGCCCAGGCTGACTCGGTTCACCTGTGCTGGCTGCCTGGGGAGGTTACTCTGGCCTGGCCAGAACCAGGACAAACATGGGGATGTTTCTGTAAGTTCAACACAGGGGACAGCAGCCTGATCTTTTTTAATTTGCAAGTTTCAATATTTATTTCTTGCAGTTTTTAACTCTAAAATGTGTGGAAATTCTTTATTGCTTAATTCAGGTCAAATAGTGGAACTCATTTTATTTGGGTTCTAGTACCAGTTGTACTCCTGAGCATCCATGCCTTCAAGTAAATTTGTGCCAGCATTAATTCCTTTTCTTCAACTTTTTCCTTTTCTTTTTTAGTACAAGAATCAAATGTATACAAATATTTCAATACAGCAAACAAAAAACCCCAAGGTTTTCAACGCTGTGAGACTGACGAGATATTACCAATTCCTGCATTCACTTGTTCTGTGATTGAGAAGGAAACAGAGCACCATAGAAGGCCAAAAGATTCAAAGTTACTTGCAAATAATAAAAATCATTACTCAGGGTTTGGATGCTGTTTGTCAGAGGACACTGCCAGTTCAGAATGAACTGCCAGTTCAGATATGGCAGGATGTGACTCTGACATGAAACAAGCAGGATGAGAGCTCTGTTGGGCTCAAAGAGGCTTTAGCACTATTTTAGCTGGTCTGGAAAGGCAGCACCTAAGCTGTACATTCAAGTTCCAACAAGCTGCAAACCCACACCTGAGTCACAGAATCACAGAGTCACTGACTGGTCAGGGTTGGAAAGGACCTCTGGCAATCACCTAGTCTGAGCCCCCTCTAAAGCAGGATCACCTAGAGCAGGTTGCACAGGATCATGTCCAGGAGAGTTTTGAATGTCTCCAGAGAAGGAGACTCTACAGCTTCTCTGGGCAGCCTGTCCCAGGGTTCTGTTACCCTCGAAGCTGATGGTAGATCCTTCTGGAAGGACCTACTCAGGATCAGAGTACAATTGCAAGTGGTGGAGATACCAAACCTCTGTCAGCTGCTAAAGGATCACTTACCCACAGTACACATCCAAGGATACACCACATACAGTACCTGTAGCAAACTAGTACAGACTTCTCTCTCCTGAATGCTCCTTATCTGCCAGTAGCAAAGAGACTGGAACTGTTTTGCGGACTGGCAGCCCCATCCTCTGTCACAGCACTAGGTACACTTCCAAACTCTCACCTGGCCAACAAATCACATAGGGGGTTTTAGGACAATCTACCCTCTTATGTGATTGGCAGTCGCTGACCACAGCTGTACTTTGGCCACAGGCATGCACCTGATAGTAGCCAGCAGAGGTTTGCCAGTGTGGGCCTCTCTCCTCATGAAATTATGCACTCCCACCACCAGCCCCATTGAGTTTGGACATCTCTGCCTTAAATTATCCAGGACAGTTAAGCTATCAAATATTATTTCATAAGGAAAACGAGCAAAGGACATGAACACAGCCTAATAGTCATTTGTGAACTTGGAGATTCAACTCTCTAGGATCAACTGCGTACACCTGTAATATATTAAGGCAACTCTTTAAAAGGAACAAATAAAAAAACCTGCAAAGTTAAGACAACTGGTAAGGCAAACTAAGAGTTAATGAAATGTAACCAAATTAATCGTATCTGATTTTCTTTTCTGTATTAATAATAGTTTATGTTTCTGTCAGAACTTTTTTATTAGGAGAATTGTTACTATCTATCACTGTTAAAGATACAGTCAAAAGATGCTCATAAAAATTGTGGAATTTTGCCCTATGTAGTTTTATGTATGAAAACCTTTCAAAAAATCCTGGAAAATCATACAGATACTACTACAGGGGGTCAGTGTCCTTAGAGGTGAAACTACTACACTTGTAAACCCATGCTGTCGTTTTCTGACAGCAATGACCACTGACAGCTCCTCCACTGTACCTGAGGAAGAAAACCAAACCCTCAGAAGAAACAGGTGAAAGGCTCTCTTCTCAAACTTGTTTTCTGATGCCTTAAACAACTTCCATGCAACGTGTAGGTTAGTTAATCATAATACGTCAATACTTCAGGAGCTATGGCACAACAGAAACTCGGTGGGATGAGGAATCCTCTGCCAGCCTCTGCCACCCAGGATGTATGCGGAAAAAGAATGCACGCAGAGCAGATTCATCTTAGTTTGGCTCCACAGCAGCGCTGGTGCACCACTCGGGCGGGCAGTGCTGAGCTACTTGCAAAGACAAAATGATGCAATTCACTATTAAAAGCTGTGTTCTCATGATAAAAAAAGCAGCTAATTTTAATCTGTGCTCCACAAGTTGCACAAATCAGTGAGTGATAGAGATGAAAACATAGTTATACATATTTAAGTTACACTTGAAGGTCTCTCTAAATGAACATATGCAAATGCTTGAAGCCGAGGGACAGCTCTTTTTTGCACTCAGGACATTTACATAGCTTTCCGAGCTAATATTTAATCTAGTATTCAGTAAAACATCACTAATTACTTTCATAAATTCCTAACATCCTGTGAGATGTCTTTTCCCTCCGAGCTGCGAAACAGAATCTTCAAACACCTTCCCCATCAAAATAAGTGCGGCATCTTTCACTCTACAGTACTTCTAATTGTAAGAAAAGATCATTTTTAGTTTTCATCTTATTTCTCAACAGTTTTTGCAATTTTAAAGAAGACTTAAAACATTATACTTTAGCAGAGGAAATTCTGGGGCAGTAAGGAATCGGAGGATTATGACACAAAGTTCAATCCAATAATATAACAGCCGCAGTGAGGGTCTATCTTGCTCGCTGCCAATTGCTTCAAGGGAAAATGATGAGAATCTCTGCAGCAGGCTGTTAAAAGGAAGTTTACCCAGGGGAAGCTTTTTTACCTTACACTGGCAATATTACTGTGAGGACCCGTGCATCTCAGTCCTTCTAGATATTTTTATTATTTGCGTGCAGACGTATGATTTTGTATACCAACAGAAAACCTGTAGGAAATCTCTTGCCTTCATCGTCAACATGGTAGCTGTAATGACATCTTCCCTCAAACTGCAGCACCCATACTATAAACTCCCACTACATCATGCACACAAAACAGCTGAATGAGAATTTCTAATCTGCAGCCATGTTATAGCTGCTATTTTATAGGTTTATCGTATCCATCCACCGATTTTCTCTCTCACATAAACAGTTCAAGACGCTTCAGTTGCTCCTCTCACAGATTTCTCTGGTGCTAATGACTACACACAGCTCAGAGCTCCACCACAGCTGATGTTCTGGTTAGACCTCAAGCGTTTGGTTCTTGCAGTAGCCCTGCAGTGTGGCAGGAAGGAAGGACTAAGAAGCTTGGCAGCGTCTGCATTGCTAAAGTCTAGACTGACCACTAATGCAGAGTGGGACAATGTTAATGGTGGATGCTCCTCTGCTTCATGGAGCCCTATTCTTCCCCTGGCTGCATTTTGTATTTGTTTTCCCATTTGTTTAAATTGGACATAAAATCAAGTCCCACATGACACAAGAATTCCACAAGAATCACAGAATATGTACATAAGTAATTTATTTCATTGATTTAAACCCATAGGGTCTATTTCATGGATTTAAAAAAACCCAAACTAAATAGGACAGACTGTCCTGGCACCAGTCAATGTAATTTAACACAAATCCATAAAAGAGGATTGATCTTACTGAGCTTATCTCTAATATGGTTTACAAATACTGACTCTTAGTGTGTTAACTTGGGCCCTCTGCTCTGACAGATATTTTCATGCCTGCTCTCACACCAGATGGGCACCCAAGTATTTTATAAAAGATGACAGAAAAATTACATTATATGAAGTTGGGAAGAGGCAGACTAATACCAAAACAGGGGAGGGAAAAAAAGGACAAAAGTAATGAATTTTCCTGAACCAATCTTGTATTTCATGACCTCATCATGCAGAAGCTGCCTATCTATTTCTCAACAAGCGATAAATATTAAAATGAATTTTTTCTGCATGTCTTATCAAAAGCTTCCAATATCAATTGTTTTCACAAATGTTTTCTCCTGCAAGCAGTGAATGCCTCTTCATCAATCTTTTATCAAAAGCAATCTTGTTCTGATTTCAGTCTTATCAGAAAAGCTTCTCTGTCTCCTTTGTTGTTCTTTTTTTTTTTTCCCTTTCTTGGCAGAAGGTACATGAATATCATTTTACACTTGACTGTGGCTGCATCTCCATCGATCAGGAAATAAAAAGTGAGTCTGAAGGGTATGTCATGACCCCGTAGAGCTCCATAGAACAGAAACATATGTAATGATTCCACTGTGCCCGACAGTGACAAAGGAAGAAAGCGTGTGTGCATGCCTACACAAATGTGTTAATATTCCTTTTTCCAAGGAATGCTTCCATTGGCAAATATTTCTAAGAAGAAAAGATGAAGATTCAACAGAGAACTTGATTTCCAGATATCCTCCTGAGACATCCATCAAGCTTGAAAGAGAATATACATTATCAAAACACCAATACAGAAGCTAGGGCTTTCAATCTTAGTTGTGTGGGACATGCATGGCAGGGTAGCAGGGTCCGTGATGGGGAGATGTGCAGGAAGAGGCCATGAGCTATCCTGTACAGTGACACAGCTGTGCCCAGACACTTCTGGAACAGGCGACAACACCACATGATGTCCCAAAACTGCAGCCAGGCAGGTCATCCTGTGGCACCTCAGCTCCTAAGTATTTATGGAAACCTGCAGCCATTGGAGTGAGGAAGATGCTCATGGAGACAGATGGCTGGAGGCATGGGGCTGGGGAGATAGCTGGAGATGTGCTGCTGAAGGCACTGTGGTGGAAATGTGGCCAGAGACACTCTTTGAAGAAAGGTCTCCATGCCAAAATGGGGCATTTGATGGGGGACTTCAGCCCACAGGAAAGTCATACCACAGTGGGGAGACCCCTGAGGTACTACAGCCCATGGGCACCCCCCGCCAAGGAGGGATACCTCTGAGGGACTGAAGCCCATGGGTGACCCGTGCCAGGCAGTGACACTCAGAACAAAGGAGAGGCAAAGGAAAACCAGCAAGGAGTGTCAGACAGAAACCACTATGTTCTTGACTCTAACTGCCTGCACTGCACATCACCTCACCAAAGAGAGCAGGAGGGACTGAACATAACCCGCAGTGAAAATAAGAGGACTTCAGACTTTGAAGGGAGAGGTGAGGTGTTTATGTCAGTGTTTACTTGTTTATGTTTTCTTTTTTACTCAATACCCCACTCAGTGATCAGAAGTTTGTGTTAATTGACAATAAATTAATTTTACTAAAAGTTCCAAGTCCAGAATGTTTTGCCTGCAAGTCTTGTTTGACCTCCTTGAACCCATAATGCATTGAGAACTATTCAGTCTGATGGCGCATTTCAAACATCTCCTAGGACTGTGGACGAAGAATACATTCTGAACAAATACCATATGTTCTCTGCTGATAAACCTGGACAGCGACCAAGGTTTCAATGTATCTGGACAAGATCCTCAGTTTGTACAAATCAATGTCATTCCAGAAGTCTCACAGCACACCGAGGCCAATGCACAGTGACAGAGCTCCAGAGCAGAGCAAGCTCCTGCCCTGACAAAAGTTTGAATATATAACGATTCCCATGGTAGAGAAGAAGAGGCTGCAAAATTCCCCATTTCTGACTCCTGAGAGGAAAAGACCACAACCACCATAAATACAACCACCTTAAGGGCAAAGGGAAAAAAAGTTACAAATTAAATCAAATTCATGGGCAAATGACTGGAGGCTTGTGCTCCCCACACAAATGCTGTGTAGGTGTTTGCTTCATAAGTATGCATGAGTGTCAGGTGCCTCCTGTCCCTCACAGACAGAATCTTGTCTTGAATATCCCAGACAGAAGAGCACTATGGAGACAAAGTGCTTCCTTTTAGATGAATCCATAAATGAAATTTATAGATGCAGAGACAGACTACACCTAAGCTGCTCCAACCAGGTTCTCCTGTACTGCTAAGGAGAATAGTTTCATGGTAGCAGAGCATTATGCTGAATCACATCACAGAAGAAACAATCCTAGTGACAGGACCAACATAGATCTCCACCTTGCATCACAATGTCTTGTCACACAGGCAATACATACATGAGCACAGATGAAGACAGGCAGGAGGCCTCTGTGACTAGGTACATGAACTGCTGGATTTTAGTAGCATGTTTTGACTTGATCCCACTCAGCACAAAAGTGGCAAGCTTGTAGTCTGTCAAAAGAATGCTGGAGAAAAGCTGATGATTTCTCAGCATTGACTAGGATGAAAGATTTCAGAGAGAAAAAGGAGGCTCTATAGTCATGAGTGATACACAGAAGGTGATGAAAGAGTAATTATTAGCTCTTAAATAATAAGGAAACATATGATGAAAATGACAGGTATAAAATAAAGAGTGTAAATTTCCATACAAAATTTGTATTTTGTTTGTAGCAGCTTTGCCTTAAGGTGCAGGGAGGTTGGGATTGGTGTGGGTGTGTGTATCTCTAAGGGTAAGAAGGTCAACAGCAGACAGGGAAGTAGTTCATTTATGTCTTCAAAACAGCACTGCACGAGGCCTCTTTCCTATTGTGCTATTTATATTTATTCCTGATGGGGTTTTTTAACTGTTCCTGTATATGACAAGACACCTACAGGATAGGTTGGCCAATTTGGCAAAGACTTTTCTTCCTAGGTGAGGTGTAGGTAATGTAAAGGAAGAAAACTCTCTGTTGGTGAAGAAAGCTTAAATGTGCAAATGCAAACGTTTAACATTTTCATCATGTTCCTGATGAAAAGAGGAAAAATTTTGTTAGCTTGAGGCTCAAGGCAAAAAAAAAAAAGATGCTTTCTCATCTGAATTATCAGTAGCTATCAGGTTAAGGCACAGACTGAAGTTTTCCACCATTTCTTCCTAAGGTAAAACCTCTCAAAATGCCTTTCCTTTTGATTTTCTCATGTTAATATGACCTCAGTAGAAGATTTTCATAGTATCATAGAATGGTGAGGGCTGGAAGAAACCTGAAAGACCATCTAGTTCCAACTCCCCTGCCATGGGCAGGGACACCTCTCACTAGACGAGGCTGCTCAAGATGCCATACAACCTGGCATTGAACACTGCCAGGGAGGGGGCAGCCACAGCTTCTCTGGGCAGCCTGTTCCAGCGCCTCACCACCCTCATACTGAAGAATTTTTTCCTAATATCCAATCTAAATCTACCCCCTTCCAATTTAAAACCACTCTCTGTTGTCCTATTGCTCCATGCCCTTGTAAAAAGTCCTTCCCCAACTTTCCTGTAGGCCCTTTCAGGTACTGGAAGGCTGCTATAAAGTCTCCCCAGAGCTTTCTGTTTTCCAGGCTGAACAACCCCAATTGTCTGAGCCTGCCTTCATTTTGCAGTCAACAAAGGTCTCCAAGATTTGAGCAACTAAAGTATGTATGTTAATTTTTTAAGACACTAATGTTTTTGTATACAACATGATAAGTAGCAGATTAGTCATTTCTTCTGACAGTAAATGAAAGAAAACTTATTTCTTACAATATTTCTTTTCAAAGCACATTATTTAAGAATCTAGAAGTTGCATTTCTATAATGATCCTTAAATTACTGTACAATCCAAAATTGTAATGCCTGGTTCTTAAGAAGGCTCTAGTGTTTAAAACTAGTACGAGAAAGATAATCTATAATTTTATACACATCAGACAGAATGCTAGAGCCTACTGATATTACCTTGAGGTTTATATATGAGAATTGTCTTGGTAAATACAATTTGCAATACTGAAAATCATTATAACATCTCTTTTTTTGAGGAGGGAGACAAATTGCTAAATTCCTGTAATTTTTCAATGTTAATGTATGGATATGCAGAAAAGAGTAATTGCTCTAGCAGGTATGTCAGTCTGAAGAAAGATGTCTCTTTTGAAGAACCTTTTCGCAATTTCTGTCTTGTTTTGTTTCAATTCAAGATTTTCCAACAATTTTGAGGTACTAGCTATGAATGTTTATACAGTCCTACAGAACATACAATACCTTGAATCTTGAATACATGTCTTTAATATGGTTTGTGATAATAATTACCAAAACTGGGGAGAAACAAAGAACTAAAATATTCCTGTTATCTGTTTAAAATTCAAGAAGTTCATGTCTAATTGAACTAAATGAACTATTTTACATTTGTTCATTTTGGGTTTTTATCCCAATGATGAGGTGATGAGGTATTAAACATACAAAAACATGTAATAAAAATGTCCTATAGGCTGATGACTTATTTTGAAATTATCTTGACACCAATTCTTGTTATGCTCTGGTTTACTATTTTCATTGTATCTCAAATAATATTTTTCCTGGAGGGATTCTGCCAAAGGATTAATTTTCATGTAAAAAACTCAAAGAATTCAGATACTTGTAGGAATGAGACTAAAGAAAAAATACAACGTTTTCCCTTATTAAAAAACATTCTGATGATGATAATGAATGAGAAGGTGACAGTACAGAAACTCAGCAACTGGCATGGGATACTGGACTATGAACGTGAGAAAAGGGACGAGGGTCTTTTCCTTATTCCAAAAACCCCAACAAGGAAACCAACCCGTGCCATGAAGAAAAGAGCAAATAAAGTCTGATTTCCTAAGAATTTTGGATCCACATCCCACTGCTCCTACTTTAACAAGTACGATTTCCCTGTGCATTCCTAAGATGCTTCCTCCCCTTTGCCACGCTGCCAGCTCATCATCGCATCCACGGATCTTGCAGAGTTTCTGCGAGCTCCCTCCCGCATCCTCTGACCCCACCACTTGGCAGAACACACGGTGGCTGCCTCAGAGCTGCACTGGCTGACCAGCTGGTCCTGCTGCCAGAAGGCGCCGACAGCAGCCGAGGTCTGCCTGTCCTCTCCTCAGTGGGGACACTTGCTTGCTTTCTTCTCCTCCACTGAAAACCTGATTTTCACAATTTATTTTTTCTTTTTTAAATCCCTGAGATTTTTAGCTTCCTGCCAAATTTGGTTGATATTGCCCATCAGTTTAGAAGGTTGACATGAGAGCAGAGACAGGCAGTTGAACAGGCAGATGTGCACACGAAGGTAACAGAATAACAATAAACTGCACTTCCTTAGAAAACAAGCCTAAAAATTATAGTCCAGTGACAGCAAAGCTGCAATTTGTCTTCAACAGCAGCTAAAAAGGAAACAGGAGGGTCTACTGCTTTTTTGAAAGCTATTTCTAGGGATATTACTGACTGATTGCACTTTGCATTAAAACAGCTGGGTGTCTTAAGATGTTATGTCAAGTGTTTGTTAGTTCTCTAATTATGACACTGTGCTCCACAATGTGAGCTTTTATATATTTTTTATATGTCATACAATATATAATTGCATTTTGTTATGTTCCCTGTGACTTTCCCAAAATCGGTATGACATGATTATGGGGTAATCTATACTTGGGTAATAAACACAATAGATGAACTAAATAAACAAAACAAATTTAGAAAATTAAAGCATGCTAGGTCTCCTGTTGTGTTTTTTGGGTTTTTGTTAAATAAAGCAACAATCTAGCCCTTGTGCTGATGCATAATATATGCAGTTCAAGTCTGGTAAATCCCTGAGCTACTAGACACTGCTTTATGCCTGGGGAATTTATGCAAACACTGTGTGGGATGGAGAAGGGAACTGAAAGGAGGAGGGATATAGGAGAGAGTATGGCAGAACTTCACAATATTGTGTAAGAGAATGTGAGCTGTAATCCTTCTTCCTTGGTAGCTGTAAGGGAGTGTTCTGAATACCATACCTGGGCACAAGGCCTTCCTCTATCCCAAATCTTTTCATGTCTGTGGTATGTGAATGCATCCTTGTGTTGAGGATATACGTCTTTAGCCAAGGGGTAAGCTGATGTGTTCTGTATGCCTGTCTGTATAGCGATCATAAGGCAGCCCAAGGGCAGCTGCAGTCACCACATGCATATATAGCACCATAAATTACATTTGCTTTTACAGTAACATCAGCTGACTTTGCTGTTCTTCCTTACATGTGTGCCTCTACTGAGTCTGAAGTCATCTCAGAACAAAGTCTAAATAACTCCTGCAGCTGAACAGGATGTGACCTGTATGCAGATCTTACAAAAAAGTGAATCAAGATAAAGCAGCAGACTAGATTTAGCCAGCACATGTCCACCCATCTATCAACACACATGCTCAATATCTCCTCATAATTTTCTAGGTAGCACGATCCAATCTGGGGACACAAATACTGGGTCTATTGCACTGATGTTTGCAGGCACTCCGTCCTCCTGCTCCAACCCTCCCCTCCACCAGCTTTCTTCTATTACCTGTCCAGTGCCATTAATATTTCAGAACAGAACAAAAACACTTCAGTATAGGGGATCCTATCTGTTTTGTTCCTGTCTTGGTTTATATCACTGGAGTTGGTTATCCTTTATTTTTTTTTAGTCCTTTTTTTGTTACCCTTGACACATTATTGTTTCTTTATTTCAAGGACAGACTTAGAAAAACCATGCTATTTTCATATTTAAAAACTTAATTCACTAGCTGGCAAGATCTAAAAAATGAGAGCTCTTAGCTCAAGATGTGACCACTTTTTCAGCAAAAGTTAAAAAAAGTAAATTGATCTAAATTTTGCATTAGCAGCTTTCATAACAAAGTTTTTCATGGCTGATTTGAGATACAGAGGGAAGGAGAAAGGGGGGAAGAAGTTTGAATAACACTTAGGAAAGGACTTTTCATTATAAGCTAAGCTGGAAAAAAATGTAGGAAGGTCATTTCCATGGGCTGACGTATCATGACCCTGGTGACATCTTTAGTTCCTGAGTGATCAGTTATCTAACTTTTACACCAAGCACAACAGATTTTTCTCTCAGCAAAGAAAGATGCACAACTGGATAAGCTTATGTACTGAAGCATACTTGTGTATGCTTCAGGTCTTAAAATAGCTTCACTGTCTTCCTGTTCACACACTGCTCTTCATTGACTTAGCTATATTATATAGAAAATACAAAATCTAAGCAGGGAAAAAGTCATTCTGGGTCACATTCTTACTAGCAAAGAAAGTGATGGCATTGAAGACATAATTCAGTTCAATGGTCAATTTTGATGCTCATTTTTGTCATCACTTGAATCCAAGGCACAGATTTGTTGAGAGAACACTAAGGTTTTTTAAATAAGTATAAAGAATGATGAATGCTACTGTACAGATGAAAAGAGGATGGAGTATTAAAGAAACAGTGAAGAACATACAAGAGACCATAAATGGATGTTACAACAAATTGATAGAGATGTTAAAAAAGGGAAAACTCAGAAAGCTCATAGTTTCATGAAAAAATGCAGTAGGAGATAGTGTATAAAAGCTTTGTAAGCCCATAGCTAAATGGAAACCCAGAAATCCATAGGCCGATGTTCAAGCTGAGCAGTATGCAGCACTTGGGGTTTTGCCATGACACATCAGCATTGTGGGTCTGAGCCCATCTGCACCAACTGATAATGGACTCAATACCTTTTCCTCCCTGTCAACAGCATAGCCCTACCCAGTCCAATCTCTGTGCAAACATGCAAAATAGTCTGCTCCTCCTCTTTGGAGATGGCATTCCCATTCCTCCTTAAGTTACAGATTTCTTTCTCCAGTATTCTTTCCTTTTCTTTTGCTTCCCACTTCATCTTTTCACTGCTGAAGATCTGAATTTTGACATCTTCATTCCTGTAGTTCTAACAGATAGCATAGCATAACATCTGCATAACTTGCTGACGTTCTTAAGAGTTTTTTGTGGTGTAGATTTGGATCTGTACTTTAGGCACCCTGAAGTTTGCTGACATTCATATTTAAAAGATTAGTGTAACAATAGTCAAGCCATCTCCTCCGATTTTCTCTTTTTTGAGGAAGTGCAAGACCATCTTCTTAATCAGTGTTCTTTGGCTTTTCTTACACTTCAACACTGATGATCCTCTGCTCTACGTGTTCTAATAGAGGACCCACACAGAGGAATGTAACCTAGGGAGGGTATGTGTTGATGAGGACCAGGATACATGTATTTCTACGTAACAAATGTCACTTCAACATGGCCAATGTTAAGTTAGAATTGGTCCTAGTTGAAATATTTTTTGCATATGTAGAGATATAGGCATATATAGAAATATATTGTTTGCATCTGTAGAGATACCTACACCTAAGAACTCTATGAACTCTTCCAGTCTCTGATGTAAATCAAATACCTAAATGTTTAATTGACTGCTCAAGAAACACCAAATAAATTGATAGCACCAAAAGAAGAATTCTCAATTCCTGGACCAATTAATAGGTTACTCTCAGCTACACTCAGGCCTATATTAGTGACATACAATATTTTTAATTTCAATACATTATTTCTTCCATTTATCATCAGACTAAATGTAACCGAATACAACATGAAGATACTAGACGAAAATGTACTTCTCCTTAATAAATTCTTATTACAAACTGGGCTGGAAAATATCAGAAAGAGAATTTTTGAAATAGGGTATTGAAAATGATTGGCCAAAGAAGCCTGTTTCTCAGTATAATCTGCTCTGATTTTATATATCATATCTGAGACTGCTATAATCATGAAAAGGATATGAGAAATGAGGAAATAATTTCTATTTCCACATCTGTGATCAGCCCAGAATCAGAGAAGCGATAGAGTTCATGGAACTATTTGGAATCTAATTCATATATTACTGATGCACTTTTTGCATGTTTCGTGCATGTAAGCATACTTGATAGATTCATGATGATACCACCAGGTGTATTCAGCAAAAAAAATTACCTTGATGCCTCTTCTTATTTCTGATCTAATATACTGGACAAAACCCTGTGTCCCTAGATAAATAAGAAGAGATTTTTAGCTGCACACACTGCAAGGTTAATTAGCAAGTATTAGCAAGTATTATCAAACAAATATATCTGTCATGCAGTAGCAAGCTAGTACACATTTCATATAGTTATAGTTCTGCATATTTTACAAAAGCTTTACCAGTAGTGTTCCCTCAATAAAATTTTACCAAAGGATTCCAGAGTCAAGAGAAATAGTCACTTTTTTAGAACATAGTTCTCCATTCAGTGGTGAAATGGCAATAGGATTTGAAAAAGAATTGGGCAAAAAATTCAACAAACAGAAATTAACGTTGATGTGAAAAGTAATGAGATGCCAAAGTTATATAATTAAATTTATTTCATGGGGAAATAAGCAGGGTTTTAGAAAGTATTTTAGAATAAAAAAGGAATTTTTAGAGAAACATAAGCCCACTTATAGATACAGGCAGGAAAATACTAATAACGAAAAAGAATTGCACAAAATGTTTTTTCTTCCCAAAAGTAGAGAAGATTGAAAGTGTATCAATGTATTTAAGGATAAATATCGGTGTACCGATATATATGAGGATGAAGAAGTCATTTCCAGCCTATTAACTTCTAAGGAGGATGTTGAAACACCTATAGCAGTTTATAATACAAAAAGGCTTGTGTAGTCTATGTTAAAAGATTCTGATGAAGGCGACAGTGAAGATCTCAGTTGCTGGCAAGGCGTTGATAACACACCAGTGTTTTGCCTACTGCTGAGCGGCGCTGGCACAGCATCGAATCTGTCTCCTCAAAATCCCATTGCCAGTAGAATGGGGCTGGACAGGGTCTTGGGAGAACACAAAGCCAAGAAAGATCACCCAAACTGACCAAAGGGATATTCCATACCATGTAACGTCTGCTCAGCAATAAAAGCTGGGAGAAAGGAGAAGGAAGGGGAAGGCCTGTGTTATTTATGATGTTTGTCTTCCGGAGCAACCAGGACACATACTGAAGGCCTGCTTCCTGGGAAGTGGCTGGACACTGCATGCTGATGGGTAACAGAGAATAAATCTTTTGGTTTTCCTCTGCTTCCGCATGTGACCTTTGTTTTTGCTTTCTTTATAGTGGCTCATGAGTTTCTTCCCCATC
The DNA here is from genome assembly GCA_013400835.1 of Zapornia atra. Taxonomy (NCBI): domain Eukaryota; kingdom Metazoa; phylum Chordata; class Aves; order Gruiformes; family Rallidae; genus Zapornia; species Zapornia atra. The sequence goes on along the minus strand of VZTU01006222.1, from coordinate 21,462 downwards.
TTACTTTCTCCCCCACTGTTTTGCTAGGGAAGGGAGGGATAGAGTGGCTTTGGTGGGCACCTAGCATCCTGCCAAAGTCAGTCCACCACAGCGTGAGACACCCCATGTTGTAATGCTGAAAACTAGTCCATGGATGCCACCTAGCTTGATTTACAGCAACAAAATGTTGTGAGGATTCATGATTTAATGAGGCTTTTCTAAGGATTTTCCACAGCCACTAGTACTAAGCCTGATGCTTTGCAACCCTTTTTAATCAATAGTATGTGAATAAATAGTCGTTTCCAGTGTGTACAGCTTTATTCACAATCATTTTTATATTAAAATATAGGAAGAATGCAGAGGAGAGGTATTATAAAGATCCAACTGGTGGAAAAAAATACAACTCAAGACATTACCTGTTGAAATCTAATAAACTGATATATGACTTGATTGCATAAGGTAGAAATATCAAACACAGAATATGTTGAGAAGTCATTCAAGCCATAAAGTTTAACAAGAGAAAGACAGTAAACTAATGGTTCTTCCATTAATCAGTTCCATGTCTTAAGAACCATTTTATAAAGAAGTTAGCAGCCAGGCTGTAAAAATTAAAGGGTCCTTTTAATCTTATTCACATTAGATTTACACCAGTACTCGCTTCAGTGAGTTTTATGGAATTGTCTGAAAATCCAGATCTTTAAAACAAGGTCTCTAGAAATTCTTGCTAAACTACTATGGAGGGAAGATATAAATAATTTGATGAATGTTTTTTCTTTGAAAGGAAATACTGCTTCTGAATAAGGAATGTAAGTGCATCTAAGTGCATCTGTTACAAACATGAGCAACGAAAGCTCATGTAACCTTCTTCGGGATTACATTTCTTTCTTAATAAAGGCAGGAACATTTTAATATTTTATGATTTTCCATAATGCTGGTAATTACCACCAAAAAATTTAAATAGCCGGATGCCTCTAGAAAAGTGTCAGAGTTTTGACATTTTCTTCAGTCAGCGCTGCAGAGCAGTGCTTTTCTAACTTCCTGAATGACAGCAATTACCATTCTCATGATCTCTCAATATGACCAAACTGTTGTAATTTGGTTTGGTAATGCTAACTATGCCAAACAAGTCTCATGAGTCATTACCCTTTTTTTTGAATGATGAGCCCAGCACAATTTCAAGAAGAATCCTTATCAACAGATGCCTCTATGGATCCATCTGCACTCTCCCTTGCACTGCCATCAGCCCCTCAGGACTGTGCTGACTAAATGAAAAAAGCAGCAGAAAACGAACCTGACAATAAAAGGAGTCATGTTTGCTGGGTTAGGGTGTTACACCAGATCACAGATTAGTTGCACTTGCTCAAGAGGTGAGCGGTGGCAACTGTGCCCTCTGGCAGGGAAAACAAATGGGATGAAGGGAACTTGAAGAGAACTGTCTGGGTCCCAATTGGTCACAAGAAGTTAGAGTGGTGCAGCCAACCCATTTAACTGTGGTTTCTTACACACAGGCTCTCCAGCTTTCACTTTCTGCCATTCGTGCACCCTGCCAAGTAACTTGTTGCCTGTTTGTAAACAGGCAACTTCTTAAGATATCCAGCTTAGCTTCTCATCAGGTCAGCAATGGTTATGTTGTCACTGCACTGGACATGAGCCTTTTATCAAACTCACTGCAGAAAACAGTCTTATGTAGCTTCTTCCATTAAACTGAATAATGGTGCTCAATGCATACCTGTCCATTAACTCGATTTACAGATTTGTAAAGATTAGAGAACAATCCGATGGCAGCAGTTACACTATTGCTTGTCTAAACTGTTTAAACCAGCTCATATTGCCCACTACTCACTGACAGACGAAACAGAATAGGAATGGAATGTCTCCTATTTGTGATGCATTCCAGATTTTTAGTAGCTGTATTTAAACCAGGGACTTTAAAAAAAGGCTAATACAGCAATAAAATCACTTGATTTTTTAATATCACATGATATGCAATTATCTTAAATTGGAGGTATAAGTTAGGATCTGGTTATAAATGATAGGAACTGTAAGATACCAGCAACTTACAGCTGGTATCAAAACAAAGAAATAAGAATCACAGAATCGTAGGGGTTGGAAGGGACCTCGAGAGATCATTGGGTCCACCCCCCCTGCCAAAGCAGCTCCCTAGCTCATATCACTCAGATAGGCGTCCAGACGGGTCTTGAATATCTCCAGAGAAGGAGACTCCACCACCTCCCTGGGCAGCCTGTCCCAGGGCTCTGTCACCCTCACTGGGAAAAAGTTCTTCCGCATGTTGGTGCGGAACTTCCTGTGCTCCAAATATATAATTCTGGGATTTAATTCCTTTTTTTAATGAAAAATCAAAACTCCCTGGCTAAGAAACCATATTAATATTTTTTTCCCTATCAACAGTGGACTGATTAGACAGGACTCATATTTTCATTATCTACTTCCTGAAACTTTCAGCATCACCCATTCATCTACCCCAATATTTTTAACTGTTTTCATGGAATTAAATCATAGAATCATAGAATCTCCTCAATTGGAAGAGAGTCAGAAGGATCATCAAGTCCAACTCCTGGCTCCACACAGGGCCAGCCAGGTCAGAGCATGTCACTGAGTGCATCGTCCAGACGCTTCTTGAACTCAGCCAAGCTAAGCGCTGTGACCCCTTCCCTGGAGAGCCAGTTCCAGTGCACAACCACCCTCTCAATACAGAACCTCTTCCTATCCAACCTAAACCTCCCATCTCAGCTTCATACCGTTCCCTCAGGTTCTATGACTGGTAACCAGAGAGAGGAGATTGGCGCCTGCCCCTTTGCTCCCCCTCATCACGAAGCTACAGACCATGATGAGGTCTCCCCTCAGTCTCATTTTCTCCACACTGAACAATTTCGTGTAAGAGCACAAATAATTTTTTGTAAATGAAAAGCATTTCCACACTCCTGGTGTAATCCCCTGACATTTGCACTCAGTGTGATTCAGCAGCAGGAGACAGCACCTACTCCCAATCTGCTCCCCATACACAGAATTATGCTAACACAAAGTGATTTAACACTGTGAGACAAAATGATCCCAGGGGCTTTCTCCAGCTGGAGGTCTTTTTGTCCCTGTGAAAGAGCAGAAGACTGACTTTACAGCACGTGCTTTTATTTACAGTGTATGTTCTTATTGGTAGCCTCAGAAGCAACTCAGTCCCCATACTAAGCTCCATCCATACTGCCACAGCTATAGTAGAATCACAGAATCACAGAATGTCAGGGACTGGAAGGGACCTTGAAAGCTCATCTGGTCCAACCCCCCATCAGAGCAGGTTCACCTATATTAGATCACACAAGAACATGTCCAGGGGGTTTTGAATGTCTCCAGAGAAGGAGACTCCACAACCTCCGGGCAGTCTGTGCCAGTGCTCCATCACCCTCACTGTTTTTCTTTAGGTGTAGTACTAGTAGTCCCACCTGAAACATTTTACAGCTAGCACAGGTACCTTCCTGGATAAACTGGGACAATTCTCTAACATCTACTCATTCTCTAACATGGGAGGATCCTCCTGTTTACGAGTGCCAGCGGTTTCACACAGATACTGCTCAGGCAACATAGGTCCTCCTGAACCATGGAGGGTGGGAGATAAATGAGAGGGCAAAACGTGAAAGAACACTGGTGGCATGTGAATGAGCTCACCTTCTGGCTCTGAATCTCTGTTCCACGCTTTCTTCTACCTTTCCACAATGTTGTGGTGGAAAATATTTTACGTGTATTTTTTTCTAGGTTGCAGAACATAACAGGTTCCTTAACAGTGCTTATTGAGAACACATACATGTACAGATCTCTCTCTGTCACTATTCACACACTCCAAATGTTATAGAACTATCCATCCCTATGGATTCAGGAGACATCTGCCAGAAGAGAAAAGCCAAACAGCAGTCTGAGAGGGGCTGATTTGAGTCTCTCCTGTCCTTGAATTTCAATTAATATGATTAGGAGTCATGCACTGATAAGAGACATGGATCTCCGTGTGGTCTCACTGGGACACTTTCCTGGCTACCCAAAGTCAGAATATACATCCACGGGGCAGTGGTTTTGTGGATCAAACCACCACTTACTGTATGTACAATTCACTTCTTTTCACCATCAACATACTGGGAAATGTGGGCTGTAATCTGGCCACTGCTGGGACAGACTTGGCATGACAGAAAAAAAAAAGGCCAAAATTAAGCCAGCTACAACCACAGAAAACTGAGGTCAACAATTACTCTACCCAGAATTGAGCCAGGGTGTAGAAACAGGTTCCAAAAGATGTTAAAAAATCCTTAATCATCATAATTTACAGGTCTCTTCTGTTTGCTCTAAAAATTAATGGCAATAGTTGGAATCAAAGGTGACACTGGTTGAAGACCGAACCAAAATTACATAAATATTATAACATTCAGTAAAATAAAGAAAAAATCTCCTTCCATCTAATATTCCAAGTTCAATCAAACCTTTGATGAAGACATGGAGTAACAATGAAGATGTTCAGGTTCTCATTTCCAGGACATACTAAAGTGACCTTTAAATTATTTATTTTGGTTTCCAGGATAGTGTGTTTCCTTAACATCGGCATGAAACATCATTTCTGACTTTAATATCCCATATCAAATACAATGTAGCCTATTTCACAGCACACCCACACAAGGCAGGAATGATTTAGAAATCACAGTGGTTAATTCCACAATGATCATGCATTATGATTTCAACCATGATGCCAAGGAAAATTCCAGTCTATGCATGAAATTGACTCATGTGATTTTATCACACCAGCTGATGTAGAGGAAATTATATTCCACTCAGCCCTCAGCTCCTTCCTTGTCTCTTCACACTTAACCTCCACAGAAAATCAAATGCATCCCCCTCCTCTGCACCCCCCCGCACCCTCCCAACTTTTGCCTGGGTAAGTGTGTGGGCAGATTTTAAAATCTTTTGCAATGTTACAGCCTAAAAAAAAAAAAAAAGTTGCTTGAGGTTTCTTTATTTTCATTTTTTAAACAAAAATCAAATAGCAATTGGTGAATTTGGTATGCAAGAGACAAGGAAACTAGAATCTGGAGCTCACCGAGACACAAAGAGATAAAGATTCCTTTCATCAAGAGTCATACTGAGGGTCACAGTGAAGTGCTAGCAATAATTTGTTGCTTCAGAAGCTGTCTCAGAATCTTCTATGCTTTGCAAGAGAAAAATAAAGATTTATATATTATCTGCTTGGTGATACTGAAGATTAGATGAAGTATTTATTAGAAGTCCTTTATGGAAGCATTAGCCTTGCCACTAAAATTTACTTTGATGGTTTCTTTCAGGAAACAAACAACAAAAACATTAACTGGGAAATATATGTCAAATTCAATTAAACAAATAATATTTTGATATGTTGTTATGTTAAAAGATCACCCAAAGGCAAATTATAAAGTTGTCCTTTCATTAATTGCCTAAGGACTCAAAAATATTAATGATACTTACAATGATGTACACCTTTTACTTCATGCAAATCTTAGACCTCAGCTCTAATCTCCTACTTAACAGTGAGAATTATTCTTGCCTGAGGTCCCTACTACTCAAACTTCAAGAGATTAAAAATAGCTCTCCAAACCACATAACTTCTCTTTGATATAAAACAACCTCAGCCTTTATGAGAAGGGAAAATGGCAGTAAGGAACTTGAAAAATAATGATGTTCCTCTGTTAAAAATATACCCTCATTTGAGACATCAGGCATCATCTCCATGGCACTAGATTTAGAACCTGTGACTGTGGAGCTCTGTTGAAGAACACCACTCTGCTGGCTGAGCAGAGAGGTGGGGACATAAGCACATTTGTAAGGACAGCAAAGCAGACGCCCTGATTCACAGAAAGCAGAGAAGTTTCTTTTCAGCAGTTGATGTGTCCACCTATTTCTGCTTTCTCCAAGGCCCTTACTACACCAGTGGTGTACGGGATAACACAGAACAGTCTGTCCTTCATACTATGGCAGGCTAGCCACAAACTGGAAGCTGCTACCTTCAGTACCTTCAGCTGCAGTTTAAGAAAAGTTTTGTTTAGAAAGGGGATTGGAAAGTTGAGCAGGGTTAAGATACGTTACTTAAGAAATATTATTTCCTCTGAAGATACAGGAGGTAACATGAAAGATATCCCATAGTTTCAGCCCCAAGAAAAGAGTATGACTTTTTTAATACCTTTGCCAAAAATGAAGTGTTTGCCATAAATTCTATTGCACAACATATGTAGATCAGTACAACGTGCACTAAAAAATAAATAAATGTTGGTCATAACTAGTTGGAAACTGGAATTAAAATGCTGAGTGAATACAGTCAGGAATAATTTACAGATTGTATTCATTTTGGAATGTGCCTGTATACTGATTTTTTTACAAACTACATGTATTGTGGGGTCAGAAGACACAGTCATGATGTGATGATAGTGTAAGACAGTACAGTTCTGGAGATTATTACCACTTGTGGGATTTCACACCGCAGAAAGAACATCTTCAGAGGTTAAACTATCCAATAAACAAACAATTCTGAACTTGTTGAGGAGGAAGGAAAGCTCATCAGGCACAAAAGTTCACTGAATCAAGCACAGCACTGGGAGCAAAGTAGCTTGAATTTTCCTTCACATCCGAACTGTAAAAGAGCACAAGATGCTTACCGGAAACATTCCTGCTTACATCTATTGCAAGCTGCTCTGCAGTCAATGAAAACAGCTGCACCCACAGCTCTGTCTGTTTGGGTTGGCTGTGCTGGAAGTCATGGTTTATAGGTACCTCTCTGTGTGCCATCTCCTTGGAGAGTTAACTCTTAAGGATCTGTAACAGCGTTTTGACCAGCTGAGTATCCTCCAGCTTCTTTCCTCTAAACCTTCCAGAATCCTTACACTACAGTTACACAGGTATTTTCTGCATAAGTCCTGATAGCTGCTCATTCCTGTGATAGCATGGCAGTTTGCCCATCTCCTCCTCCTAAGAGATTAGGCTTTAAGTGTGTCAGGGACAGGAAAGATTAAGAGAAAACCAAGGATCCAGCAAAGGAAACTGCAAAGGGACTGCTAAGAGGAGAAGGGAGTTGAAAACTTTACAGATGATGGAAGGGAACCCATTTTTTTGTCCCTCAGAAAACTGAGTTGGCTGACACTAAATTGAAGCCATCTAGAAGGACACAGTGTGGAAAAAGCAAAGATGTTTACAAACTGTTTAATTTCTATTCCTTTTTATCTAATCCCTGTAAATTTACCTAATCACCTTGAGTTTTTTTAAGCAGCCCCGAGGAGAAGGACTTGAGGGTGTTGGTTGATGAAAAGCTCAACATGTGCCATCAATGCATGCTTGCAGCCCAGAAAGCAGACTGTGTCCTGGGCTGTGGCAAAAGCAATGTGACCAGCAGATAGAGGGAGGTGCTGTGGTGAGACTCTACCTGGAGTACTGCGTCTAGCTCTGGGGTCCCCAGTACAAGAAAGATATTGAGCTGTTGGACCAAGACCAGAGGAAGGCCAAAGAGATGATCAGGGGCTGGAGCACCTCTCCCATGAAGACAGGCTGAGAGAGTTGGGCTTGTTTAGCCTGGAGAAGAGAAGGCTCTGGGGAGACCTTGCAGCAGCCTTCCAGTACCTGAAGGGGCCTACAGGAAAGCTGGGGAGGGACTCTTTATCAGGGAGTGTAACAGGGTAATGGGTTTAGACTAAAAGAGGGTAGATTTAGATTAGGAAAAAATTCTTCACTATGAGTGTGGCGAGGCCCAGGAACAGGCTGCTCAGAGCAGCTGTGGCTGCCCCCTCCCTGGCAGTGCTCAAGGCCAGACTGGATGGGGGTTTGGGCAACCTGGTCTAGTGGGGGGGTGTCCCTGCCCATGGCAGGGGAGTTGGAACTAGATAGGCGTTGAAGTCCCTTCCAACCCAAACCAGTCTGAGATTATATGATTGTAATTAAAAAAGTTAATCTTAGTTATAAACTAATAAAATCCTGGAGTAGGGAGTAGTTCCCGAGCAGGTGAGGGGGAGTGTAAAATAATTTTCCCCTTCAGACACTGCATGGTAGAAATAGGTCAAGGTAAATCTTTTTCAACCACCTTTTAGCCAACCTGGGTGTCAAGACATATGTTCATAGTAAACATATTAACACTTGCAAAGCAATACCTAAGAATTCTTTGTGGAATCACAATGTTTGGAATAATTCCGATTCGTGCAGATTTCAGCATGAGCTGAAGTAGACTTAAATCTTCAGTAAAGTATCTTCATGATACTCTAGAGCACAATTTCTGTGATTCAGTGAAGTAAATATAATGAAAATTAAACTAACTTGTCAAAAGAAAGAACAAAGTACATTTTGTGATATAGGATCTTTGATTTTGTTAATATGAAAAACTGCATATTCCACAGTGGGTTTCCAATTCATAATTAATTAGCAATTTTTATTGAATTTACTTTTACAAATATTTTGTTTTAAACAAAACCCAAGAGGTCTGTAGATTTCATTTGCATTTTCTTAATTTTCTTTCCATTGAAATGAAAAGCCATTCAGTACTTGGCTCTAATAATTCTTCAAAGAATGTCATACAAGTGTTGAATTATGCTTGGAGCCTATTTATGTTAATTGGGCATTTAGCTTTACTCATCCTATAATCAATATGGCAAAAAAATGCATAAAGGTAGGCTTTATTAAAGAAGAAGAGAAAGACTTTTGGGAATGTTATATATATGTGCTCAGTCTGACTATTCTACAAAATTTTTTAAAAAACCAATCACCATAGCTGGCATATTTTTCCACATATACTACTCATGTGCAGATTAAGTTATGCTTTTGTTTTTACATATTTGTTTTTCCTATGACAGATTTGTATTCAGTAGACAGATTAATTGAGGCTGTGTTTGAATTATAGATATTTTTATACATTTCTTCACTGAACCTGGATATATATGTATGTATTTTCTACAAAGAAGGGAAAGAATCAGTTGGATCACAATATTGTGATCCTATTTTTTGGTCTTCAAATAACAGGGGAAAACATTTGCACTGCCACAATTTATGCTTCTACAGTTGCTGAGAGGAGACAAATATTCACATCACCAAAATACATTTACATTCAATTCTGCTGAAAATCCTTTAAAAAATTGATGGATACAAAGACTAAAGATGACAAAAATAATCACAGAAGTTTCCCTGAAAGATTTACACTTACAATTCTCATCATCTTAAGGGAATGTAAAATGTAGATATGCTGTTAAGTCATCAGTGGACAGAAAATCATGGTGAGAATATTTCCAGTGGAGCACCAGCACATTTTATGAGAATCAAAGATGACAAGCTCACAAGTTCCAAAGAAGCAGAACTTGTACCGTGAATATTATTCATCAGGTTGAAGCCTTTTTCAAAATATGCCAGGGGATAGTATAAGGTTGACAACCAGTCTCTGGGAAGTTTTATTTTTTCAAGAATTTCACAGATGTGATTATGCTGTGTAATTTCAATACATTTTACCAGACTCCTTCAGGCATGGTTAACACTCTACTGAAAAATATATCAACAAAATTGGTGAAGTACTTCGACATATTCAGTGTCACTTAGATTAGGTTGACTGAATAGTTGCAGGAGATTTAAAATTTCCTACTGAGTTATTTGGTGCTATTTGCTTATTTGTTCTTTGGCACTACCTGATTATTAAATGCAGTGTTTCACCACAACAGACTACCATATAATATGCATTTATTCAGAAGGGCACACAAGAATAATCATTCTTTGCCCTTCACACTCGACAAGTGCGAACTCTTTCCTTTTCAAAAACTTCACACACAAGTACTAAAATTCATAAAGTTAAAAAAAAAAAAAAAAGTGAGCACCAGGAAATAATGCAAAATATATTTGTTCTATGTTTGCACTGGAAGGGAATTTATTACACAAAGCAAGTTGAGTAATTAAATGAAAAAGAACTAAAATGCTTCAGTCTATTCTAAGCTAACATGGATGAAACATCATCTTAGTCATTACTTTAAGCACCTAACAAGGTACTCCAAACAAGAACTTCCCCTTGCAGTTTTTAGAAAGCCACTAAGGCTTTCTTGACCTGTATCTCATCTGTCTGTAGCCAAGAGAAAATGAAAAACACCCAGAATCTGTATCGCACATAAAAATGCAACAATTTTTTTCCTATTATCTGCAGTAGACCAGCAAAAACTTTGAACCATGAGATTATTTAAATGCAATACAAATATGTTACACAAGTACAGTGATCAATACTCTATTTAGTTATGTCTAAAGAAACATAAATAAATTCATCAGCTACAGCTGCACATCTAACCCTTATCTCTAATTTCAGGACTACACCTATCCTGTCATATAAACCTTTCAATTTGTCCTTCATGTTTCAACATTAAATCATTTTCCTCTTTGTCTCCACAATTCTTCAAAGCCACTTTCCACAACCTCATTCTGTATTTAAAAATCCTCTCTGTAGTTACACAAGAGATAGTACTACCTGCCTCCTTCCTGGATTTTCTGTACTTGAGTGATCACACAAAGAAGAAAAAAAATCGATCCCAAACTCTTGCAACGGTATGGAAAGAAGAATTTATAATTCTATTAAGCTTTTACATGTGTAATAAATAGATATACATTTCATAAAGTGTGAAAATCAACAGAAGGTAACCCACATTACAATAATAGATAAAATCAAGGGAGCTCTACGGAAATTTCTTTAAGATAAATAGCACTGCACTCAGAACAGAACTTCTTAAATACTGCATTATAGGCTCTGCCTCTTGGAGTATTCATTATATTCCAAAAGATCAATATAAGTGAAACCACTATCTCATCAAAGTCAAAATGTGTTTTGACATTTCTTTCAACACGGCCTAGACCTATCCCAAGATCAAAAGATACAAACATGTTAAAAAAGAAAGGACATAAAAGCCGTGGTTTTCTGAATTTTCTTGGAAAAGCCGTTTATCATCTCTCCTTTTATAAACAGCTTCAGCATTAGACCAATGTCTCATCACTGTAGGGATATTCCCATGAAAGGTTAACATATCACCAGATCTCATACGTCCAACTATGGTTTGTTGTGTGTGTTTTTCAATGTTTTCTTTTTCTTATCCCAGGTGTTTCAACCTTTTTACAACTCAAGTCCTCCAATTTTTCAATCATATGTTCATGCAATGCAGGGTGGTTTATCCAAATAGCCATTCCTGTTCTAAGAGTTCAAACCACCCATCTGGCACATAACTTAATGCCAACTGTTAAGCATTGAACTGATAGAGGCTTATGACAAAATGCTAATTCTCTTCATGTTTTGCATGAGAACAGTAGAATGAATATGGAGGCTATTAAAATGTGGAAATGATTGATGCATGCCTCATCAACACCATCTCCTACTCTTAACTCCAGTCAATGATTCAAATAACTCCACGCCAACATTTTCAGGAAATGTGTAAGGAATTTGGCAGCTACTTCAGCTTCCTGGCTCATTTTATGAGTAGTGCCACAAAACCCAAGTCAAATCATCTGCACCTTCAAAGACTGTTCTCTGAAATAATATCTGGCTGGTGTTAAAAATAACGTACAGAAACTCATTCCTGCTTTAGTAGTGGTGAGTTCAACTAAGTGGAAAGGGAAAACTACATATTTGGACGTCCAGAATTGCATCTTATTATATTAATTATTAGACATTTTAGGGGGTCTTCCTGAGAGTTATACATCCATCAATTCAATCTATACATCTGCCTATTTGAGTCAGGGCCTTGATGGTATGTACCACCAGCCCAGACTGTCCCTGAATGGCCCCCCCAGGGCTCCCACACAGCCTGTGACGCCAGATCAGTCTCCCAGAGCCATCAGCCCCTGCCCCAGCAGCGATGCGGCAGGCTGGTCTCCAGCTCCCACAGCCTTGCCTGGCCATGGGACCCACTGATCTTGGCCTCCCCACAGGCCTATGTCCTGGCCTGTCTTCAGCCCATCCCCAGAGGGGTGCCCAATGCTGGCGACTGGGGCAGTCCTGCTGCCTGCTCCTGCCTAGGGTGGGATGGGCTCTGGCTGCTGGGCATTGCACTGATGGTCCCACCACAGGGAGCCACTGACACCCCAGCTTCCAACAAGCCCTGACACTTGAGTACCACATTCTTTAATTAGTCATTTCTTCTATCTTATAAAGATAATTAAAAATCCTGTTAAAACTGTTATCATTATAAGCTACCCTTAATATCCACACATTCCACAAGTACTTTCTTTGGTCAACCCAGCAAAAGGTTGCATGAACAAATGTAACAGTATGATCCAGCAGGCATTTAGTAGCAAGTCTAGATGGCTTTCAATTGCCACAGTTTTCATATAATTGAGATATAAAACCTTTCTCCTCAGTAAAGTGCTTTGAGATTGTCAGGTTAAAACAACCCTTCATGACTGCCAGGTTAAAATAACCCTTATAAAATAAGACTAAATAAGACCTTTAATAATACAGCAGATCCTGTAGGCATACAGAGTCAAGTCCGAAAAAGAACGGAGGTCTAAGTTCAAAAGACATGAAGAATCCTGGAGGGCCCTGAGGAGGATGGCTACAGGTGCAGAACGTTCATTGCTGTTCTTGCTCCCTCCTCTCATCCAATAAGGAAAAAAAAATATCATTCATGATTTGGTATAACTTATGATATGATGTTTTTCGTGCTTCAGTCTCAATGTGGCAAAAATGTGATACATGATTTTAAAAAAAAATAATTAATGTCAAAAAGAATTAGAATTTTCCAGAATTTAGTCTGCCCAGTTTATCTTTGCCCTGCAAATAGTCTGGGCTAGTGCTTAATATACATGTTCAGTCTCAAAATCTCATGTTCTGGTATGCACTATCCTATTCTTTCTTTAAATAGTTGGCCAAAGGGCCATCCATCTACAAAATCTGTTTTCAATAGTGGCTGTAAACAGCAGATGGGAGAAATATAATAGGGTAAGCATATTACTTCCCTTTCACTCTTCAAATCTTCCTTTGTTTTCAACTAAGGGATTTCCAAAGCTTGATAAGGACTGTGTGAATTTTCTACTGGTAAGTCAGCATTCAGCCTGGATCATGGCACTGTTTTCCAGCTTCTGTGCTGCAAAAGACAGTCCTTTCAGCCGAGCATCTATTAAATAAAACTGCTGGCTGTTTTTAAAGGATACTCCAGGTCATGTCTTGCATAGTTAAAATTTACAAATAATCAAAAATTAACTCTCAAGATAAAGCCTAATAATTTTTCAGGGTACTAAGGAATTCCTCTGCAGACCATGGGAGAAATACAAGTCTACTCTCCATTTATCAAGAAACTGGTTAGATACAATGGTCTTTGTACAGGAACCCAGCCAAAAGTATACAGCTACCAAACCCATTGCTTAGGTCTCCTCAGTGCAGTCAAAGCTCAGCTCTTAGGGTACATATTCCCACGCACTTTTTTCCAAAAGGTTTACATCTCTTTGCCTTGCCTCAATTTCTGCTTCCATTTCAGTAACTGCAGCTGGTGGTTCTGCTACCATACAACCTTGACAAGAGAAATGCCATGATTTTCAAAGACGATAATTTTCTTCCAGACCAAAATCTATGTTCCTGTTTCTATCCAATTTTAGGATGACACAAGATCAATATTCCAAAACAAAAGATTCAATTAAATTGCAATACTATTTTTTAACTTAATTCCAGAGATTACATACATATTTTCAAAATTCATAAGTGGAGCCCAAAAAACTTTACAAAAACTGTCTGGGGCAAGGCTCTGTGGTTCTCTACCCATGTTGATTGCTGAAAACTCCTATTTCTACTCAGAAGTTATGTAAGTCATTGAAATTCCACAATGCCACTGAGTCTTGCCAGCAGAAGTTGAGTCTCAAAGTCAGTTCTGTAATTTATGTGACTAAATGAATTTTAACTTTTCTTAATCAAAGAAAGATGATAGTATTAAAAAACAGGGATTTTAAGTTTTCAAATATCTACTGAGAAAACTGAAGATTAAAAATAATTACAAAACACTACTGGAAACATTTCTAAGTGTTCATTTTTGATTGTACAATATGTGAAAACTATGTTATGGAGTTTATATAGAAATAATTCATATAATCTATATTTAAAGCATAGATGTGTTGGTACCTAAATTAAATACAGATGAGATTATAATGATGATTATTATTATTCATAACCAAAGCTGGGAAAAGCTGTTAAGATAATATTCATAGTCCAATGCAGTCTTAAACAAAGAAATTGCTACTCTACCTTCATAATATCTCTCTCATTGTCACTGGCAGCTGGAAGATCAGCGGGTTTTCATCTATTATCATTAGTTACTGGGCTTGATGATGATTACTGTGCCACTTGAGTCTGGGATCAAATAATTAGTACTTGTAACTGCGAATGTGAGACTTATCACAGCTTCTGCCACTCTCATGGTAATTGGAATGTAAAGATAAAAACGTGTTCGGGATGACTGTCTGAAGTTTGTACTGAAAGTCGTGATGGAGCACCATGCCAGGATCCCTGAGACATTAGTGAGGCATTCCTAAAAGTGGCCAGTTTCTAAAATGAGTCCTTTTAGTATAATTAATAATACTTACACATTCATAAACTGTTAAAACCACCCTATGCCAAATCGTCCAAACCTGCATAGAGGTAAAATTTGTCTGGGACTGTATCTTCTTTTACAAAGTTATAAATATTAGTGTGCTGTCATCTCCAGAACATCAGTGTTGTCCTCACCTTACAGTCACCTGCAGAAGGGAGTAGTTGCCAAGATCCCACCCAAAGTGTTGCTCTGACCCTGCTGCAGCGACTGGGTGTCCTCTGTGGACTGCTGAGAGTCTGCTTTGGGCAAGTCCAGACTGAGAAGACCCACAGGGGAGAAGAACACTGAATGTCTCACCGAGACTTTGCCACCTGCTCTTCCTGCATATTTTGCCTCTCATACTGCTTCTAAGTGTTTAGTCATGCCTACAAATGATGTCAGAAGGAGCCTCAAGTTTCAGCTGCTTCCCAGACAGACTCTTCTAATAGAGTCATATGTTATTACTCCCATACTAAGTTCACAGTGCTATAAGACATGGGAAAAACACAACTTTCAAATCAATTCAAGCTATAGCTAAGAAAACCTGCAGAAGATGCATGAGGTGATGACATTTACTCAAAACCCTCCAAATATTATGGGATGATGATTGAAATATGTTTCTTGTAGGAAACTTACAATAACATGCAAGGAAGAAATACAGCAACAAATATGGACAGCATGATTATTTCAAAAGAAAAACTATTAACAATTCTATAATTATTCCTTAGAAGAAGGAAATGTTGATTTAAAAATCTGAAGAAAAGAAACGTGTCTGTAGCCTTTACAATGAACAAACATTTCCAGTATAGATATACTCAGAGACATTTAATTCCTGTTATTAACTTTAAAGTGGGTTTATTTTATACTCTATTATTTTTAGAATATTTTCACCAAACTTTTGGTTCTCTATCAATAAGTAGAAATTTCTTTAAATGTAGAGGGGTAAATTTCAGCAAACTTGAAAATAATAATCACTTCAACTTTGATTCTGGGCACAAGCCTAAAGAACATTTTAATAACTACCATAAAACAATTATTGTTTGCTTTATACAGTGTAATCCATTACTTAGCAATATTTATCACATCTACATCTAACAACTTTATTTTCTACATAGAAAAATTAGTGAACTGTGGCCACTTCAATTTTATAAATTGGAACACAGCCAGACTGCCAGAGTTCTGAGTGTTACATTATGGAAAGTGATATCACTGAATGTTAAAGCTTCTGGTAAGAAAATTCTATTAAAAATACAAAATCCACTGGACTATGAAGTTTTCATATGGTATCACATGGCTCCAAATTTTTAGGAAAGAGGAGGGAGACAAAATAGAAGCGTAATACTTTGCATGGGAAATTCAACCTTTCCTTTGGATCAGATATGATTAAGATTTTTTCTTATGTCAGAAATATAGTATTAAAATTTGTCTTAATAAAATAAATAAAAGTTTGCCTTGGATTAGAAAATGTCCTACAGATTAAACTTTTTTTCCCCAAAAAATTATAAGAAGGAGGATATGGATAAGCATGTGAAGCTGGAGCCTGAAATTTAAGTGCATTCCAGAAGCCAGTAAAAAAGAAGAGAGAAAATGCTGAATCTTGGAATAGGTGATGGTACGTCTAACAGGCGATGCTTAGGAAAATGATAATAATAATTCTGTTGATCATCACAACACGACAAACAACCGGCAGGGTTTTGTTAGGACAAGAGGCTGAGTTCACACACTATCAGAGGACATAAAAACATACATTTTATTTTTAGAGCTGGGTAAACAAAAGCAGTTTAATCCTCCAAAAGTTTAGAAGGAGATGGAAGAAGACTGAGACTGAGCATGGCTGTTGTGGGTTTGCATGGAGCAGGGGAAGAGTGTGAGGAATTCTCACCGTGAGACGGAAACAGCAGCAGAGACAACTTGTGATGAACTGACCAAAACCCCCATCCCCAACTCCCCCCGTGCTGCTTGAGGGGATAAGAGAGACAGAAATCACAAATAAAGTTGAGCCTGGGAAGAAGGGATTGGGGGTGGGAGGGAAGGTGTTATAAGATTTGGTTTCATTTCTCATTTTCCTACTCTGTTTTGACTGGGTAATAAATTAGATGCATTTTATTCCATGTTGAGTCTTTTGTGCCTGTGAAGTTAATTGGTGAATGACCTCTCCTAGTCCTTACCTCAACCTGTAAGCCTCTCATTATATATTTTCTCCTCTGTCTAACAGAGGAGTGACAGAGCAGCTTCCAGCCAGGGCCAAACCACCACACTCTTCAACTGAGCCAATAGTTGCTATTTAGGCACTCATTAAAAATATGGGAGACTGATTCTGGCACCACATCAAATGTTACAAAGATGTACATCTGTCCCTCAAATGCTCTGCTGTTTTTTCGTGAAAACATTTGAATCAGAGCTGAAATGGAATCAAATGCCCATATATTTTGCAAAATGGAATTTCTGAGGTTTGGTTGTTACCCATTGACAACTTTGACAGAATTGACAGTCTTCAGAAACATTCCCACTATGCAAAATGAGCCTTTTCCAAGGGAAAACTACTCCACTAGATATGATTAATTTGCTTTAACATTGTTGTCATATACTCTACTTTGTTTTGAACAATAAAGGTTCAAACAAGGTATCTGCATCTGTTATTCGAAGCAGCAGTAATTTCATTTCAAAACAAAGATCAATCTGTGTAAATTTCTGCACAATTCATTCCAAATTAACAATATTTGTCTTGGGAAACCTGCCTCATAAAGAAAGGCACACTGTCATTTCTGCCTTGGATTGAACAAAGCTAGGGATGCCATCATTCTTATTATGGTATGTTCCTTTCATTTTCTTTATTTAAAAATTTTTTTTATATCTATTACTAAATGGTGACAAATTTATGTCATCCAAATATTTCTCACTTCCAAGGTATGACCGTGTCTTTGTGTCAAATAAGAATGAAGCCAAATTTCCAAACTTAAACCAAAGCTGTTGAAGTAGCATACAACAGCGTTTGTGCAGGTTCAGATCTGACACAGATTCCCATTCACCACAGTTTTCTTAAACATACTCCTTAGCATTCAAGAGCTGAAAAAGTTGGCTCATTCTCTGGTAGCAGTATTACAAAATATTGTTAATTTAAATACATTTGTATACAGACATGCAGGTCATGTCAGTTTTAATCACCACAGTTTCTAGTTATTATTAAAATCTCTATTATATCTGTATTTTTGTTATTAGTGGTATTTCAACTTAAAAGCCATTTACACTTGATTATTCTTAGACTCCTCAGGGCATATTTGGAAAATTAACATTCCAAATAAATGCTTTATATGCATCATATAAAAACTGAAGTAAAATACCTAATTTCATACCAGGTTGTTGAGTAGTTCAGAATACAAGTATTTGACAGCAGGGTCTTTACTTCCACATTATGATTGCAAATTCAGCACAGGGCAGAAAAGATACAGATATCCTCAGGTGCTAAGCTGTCCATGACCTGCATTAAATGAAGTTCACAGCTTTTAGTGTCCGTGGGCACTATTACGATACTCAGGTCTGGATGCAGATTCAACACAGGCCACAAAGCTTTACAGAGTCATTTCTGCATGAAACCTAGGAATTTTATGAGGTAAAGAATTTATTTGGTTCACACTTCATCTGACTAAGAATCTACTCCATCACAACGTCCCCTTCAGTGTCAAAACTGTGTCAATGCTCATTTAAGTAACTGAACGTTACAAATCAAAATTGAAAACTAAAAAGACCAAAGGCTTTTGGTGGAGATGGCAATGTAAAGGAATGTCCTCACACTGTGCAGATGGAGCAGTGCTCACAGAATAAAGAAAGAAAAATACCAACTATGAATAAAACCCAAAGAGAAAAATGCATAAGGAAATGGGTCTGGAACCCAGTAAATTGTACAGATCCAGCTTCTTCCCATCAGATGTTATTAAAGAGAATATATTTGTTTTGCTTTTTCACTCAGTGTTTGTTGTTGATTTTCTTTTCTTATTACAGACAAACCATTGCATTTTTTATTAAATAAATATATTTCAAGTTGTATTGTTGAATCCCAGACTACTAATCAGCAATGCAGAACGCTATCTTTTCACAGTGAAATGGAGCACAAACTGCTTGCAGTGTTTTACTGTAATGCTCTATATGTAGGGACTAAAACTTCAGCTATTTAAAATGAGTTATTGATATTTCAGTGCATTCCTCTTTGGGGTGCAGAAAGCTTCAAATCCTTTCATTTGAATGTAATTAGGCTCTAATTTTTAATTATTTGGTCTATAAAGAAGGTAGAAAGTAGAGATACAAACATAAACTTTCTCCTGTATCCTTCTCACTTAATTACCATCAATTCACAGTCTAAAGTACAAAAGCTTTTCTCAATCACCTAATGAATGAGGTTCTTGTGTAATTGAATGCAGGCATATGATGGAAGAGTAGAAAAGTGCATAATGTAAAAAAATTAGTCAAAAACAATGTATGTGAGCTTTACAGAATAGGCAACACTAGTGAACCTTTGTTTAGAATACCTTTCCTCTCAGGAAAAAAAAATAAAAAAAAAATTAGACAGTAGATACAATACATGCCTACATCTGAAAGTCTTACTTCTTCATCTTACTGAATAACGTTGTGTAAGTGCTTTTCTAGGTTTTCAAAGTCTTTTAAGTGCTTAATTCCAGCACAGGTAGAAGAAAATAAAAAAGATTTCATACTTCTTTCAGCATTACAATTTTGATTGAGCATTTGCCAGTAAATCAACACTACACAAACCAGTGGATAGCAAAAGAATTGCATACAGGGCGTTGAATGTACACTTTGAAAATGTTTTTTTTCTACTCATCCAACATTCTGCATGTTAATATTTAGAAAATAAAATCTTAGCTTAAAGCTCCAGCCTCAGGCTGTGTCTTCAGAGACAGCAATTACAATCTCCCTCTAAACTGAAAAATTTCAAATACAAGTCTGAAGGAGAACAGAGGGAAAGTAGAAGCACAGTTTAAAGCTTCAAAGAATTTCTTGTTCAGTTAACTTACTTTTAACATATTTATTACTTTGAGGAGGAATTTATCTGTTGGATTTCAAATTTTCAAGCATAATTTACTACCTTCCTACATGATTTCCATTTTTTCTCTCCTACTAGGGGATTAAAATAAATCACTCTTTTTTTTTTTTCCCAAAGGATTTGAGACTTAACTGTATTGCGAAAAAATGTGACCAGTTATCCTCTCTATCCATCTGGTTGGTTTTCTTCTTCTAGATTCCAAATATGGAGTCTCACAGACAAAAGAGCAATATCCTTACTCTCACCACCCTAACCCTTGTTATATGATGCTGGTGCATCTGAATGAAAATATTTCACTGTATGAAAAACATAATTTTGACATGCCAACAGCAATTTTTAAAAAAATATAAATTCTCAGAATAGTCATTTATCCCACCATTTGGATTTTTTTAAAAATGAAAGATGTCCTCTGTCATGAAGTAGCCTTTTTAAGCTCAGATCTCCTTTATCAAACCAATTTTCATAAATTTGAAAAAAATCACATCTTTGCTGAAAAACAAATTATAATCTTCAGTTAAAAGATTTTTCAGAAAGCCATGTGTGTCTGCAGAGAGGTACAGATAATGAAAGTGCCTCTCAGCTACAGTGTCTACTACATAGTTAAGCCCATCTCCTACTTTGCTTGATTTGCAGCCAATATCCTGATATAAAACCAATCGTCCTTCTAGATTTTCCTTCCACTAAACTGTCATTTGCTTGTTTTGATGGCTGCAAGTAGTAGTGCACATGACAGGGCTGATAAGAAATCCAAAGTTAGGACAGCCTGTGTCTACATCCTGTTTACATAAGTCCCTGTTAACTCCTATGGAAGCTGACACAGCTGCAGGAAAGATACCTTATAGCTCATTATGTCTTAAAAGAGCTTGTTCGTCCTGGCAGTACTTCTGAAAAACTGCTTCATGGATAAGGACTTCAAAGTCAAGTTCTCATAAATGTTCTCATTTCAGGAACCTTAATGAAGCATCACAACTACAGCAGTTTGCATGTTTCTGTTCTATCATTTCATTTCCCTGTGCTTGATGACTGACCACTTGAACAACAACGGTGCATTTAAAATTCATAAATGTATGTTAACACGCTACCAATGATGAAGTTCTTTTCCCTGACATTGAGGGCAGAATGCAGGAGCTGAAAAAGGCTCTGCAGTTACAACAGTGCAAGGTTTG
Organism: Zapornia atra; assembly: GCA_013400835.1. Classification (NCBI taxonomy): domain Eukaryota; kingdom Metazoa; phylum Chordata; class Aves; order Gruiformes; family Rallidae; genus Zapornia; species Zapornia atra. Next base: position 697 of record VZTU01006222.1, on the reverse strand, counting down.
GATCAGAAGCAACTCAAAAGCAAGATATGCTGTTAACCCTTGTAGCCCTTTTTTTGTGAACTGCCCCTGCCATCACCTCAGAGACTCTCTCTAAATCAGGAGCACACACATGGGTTTCATTCCCACCTGCTGTTACCCTTTGCTATAGGAAGCTGGACAAGTCTGACACTTTAACACTAACAGAAGGGACTACCTCATTGCATTTTGTCTAATCTTCATTTTCTTCTGTTTGACTTCAGAGTCGGCTATTCATTTCACTTTAGTATTATTGTTTCTGTTTTTCTTTGTCTTGTTTACCTCTTTTAACTTTGAATTCCCCCAAGGGCTTGATTAGCATTGTGCAATTTATTGGAGAAAAGGACTACTTTTCCTGCCTTGTAAGATTTAGAAATGGCAATTATAAAAAGTTCCCATTCNTATAAAAAGTTCCCATTCCAGCTTTTGCTCTGAATCCAAGTCTGTGAAACAAAACTCATACTGCCTCTCTCTTCAGCAATATTGCTTTGTGAGCTCTCCAGCAAGCCATTTTACCATGTGAAATTCATGGTAAGGCTGACATTCTTTTGCTTTGTGTCCATAAAGGGACACAAATTTGTTTCTCACCTTTCAAAAACTTCAGGTCTTTACAGATTTTAGACTAATTGTTTCAGGCTGCCTGACTGCCACAGTTTGTGTGCTGCCTGATTGCTTACATTTG
>VZTU01006221.1:111696-125166 GCA_013400835.1 Zapornia atra | reverse complement strand
GGGCGGGTCCGGGTGCTTCGCTGCAAAGCGCTGGGCTGGGCGACCGTCGGGGCCGGGGAAAAGAGCCCTAAAGTGGCCGGAGGTGCGGAGCAGAGCGGGGAGACGGGTCGTTCGGGGGTACCGGGGCCCTGCGGTGCCCTTTCTGCCCCGGGGCCGAGCGAGCAGCCTCCTCCTCTTCCTCAGGAGTGTCCTGGGAGGATTTGGGGATGGGAAGGGAAGGGAGGGAAGGGAAGGCAGCCGGGCCCACTTCACCCGGCTCCACACCGGGGCTGAGCGCCGTTCCTGATGCCCAACTCCTTGAAGGCAAACTTTGCAGCAAGTTGTGCCCGGCTGGAGCGATCCCCAGCATCGCACTCCATCCCCCGTGGGACACGCGGGGCTGGGGAGGGAACCCCGAGCGCAAAGGGGTGTCCCCCGGGCTGTGCGGGGCTCTGCAGCCGTCTGGGGGAGAAGTTTGGTGGTGGCGGTGGGAAGCTGAGTGTGAAACTGCGCTGGCTGCACACGCGTGTCGCACAACCGGCTACCCCGAAGCGCGAGCGGGGCAGAGGAGGGGGAAGAGCGAGTTGGGGTGGAAATCGGAAGCGATTCTGGTACTTTCAGTGAGTTGCTGTGGTAACTGCGCAGAATTTGGCTCTGAGGGCCAGACAATGAAACCTTTACTCATAGCAAGTTGGGACGGGCGACTCATTTCGTTACTGAGTTAATGGTAACTAATGGGCCCTCTGGCAGATGGTTTTTCCCAAATGGCATTTGTCACTCAAGGGCCTCGCCTGGGGTTTCTCTCTGTCACTCCTCCTGCGGGGAGGAGAAGGCAGAGCCTACCGTCAAGCCCTCCCTGAGTTTATTTTTAGGTGACCCTCTCCATACTGGGGCCAGGCGTTCCTTGCCCCCACCTCCATCAACCAGCGGGTGGGGGCTGCCGGGTGCTGCAGCCCCCATATCACCAGGCTGCACAGGGGCGAGGTGCTCCTGGGGGTCTTGACAAGCCTGTCCCTGGTCCGGGTGACACTAGGGGCTACAGCCCCCCACTGTTGCCACCCAGGACCTGTGCTGTGGCTAACGCTCTCCTTCCATTTTGCAGGTTTACGGTGTACACAGCTTGCTGAATCCTGCCTCAACGGGGGCAAGTGTGAAACTTTTCCCAACGGGACAGAAGTGTGCCAGTAAGTACGGAGAAGCCAGAGGATTTTCATCTCCCCTGACCAAAGTATTGACATGCATGTTGACTTTGCTTTGAAGGCTCTGGATTTAATAGAGCAAGATGCGTTTTCTTTCCTTGAGCGGCAAGAATAACCTGCTTGTGTAGGAGTCGCTGCGAGTTTGGCAGGATCGGGCTTTGTTCCTAGTGGGGTGGAAAAACATGGGCAAAAGGCCATGTTTTGCTGGTATTAACCGATGCAGACTGCCCTGCTGATGGAGCGGGAGGTAGGACCAGCCCACGGCGCTCCTATGACCGTTGGGCAGGGAGGGAGGCTGTCTGTCTGTCCGTCTTCCAGCTACTCCCTCCTGCCCCTGAAGCGTCTCCTTTCCGTCCCTTGCACCCTGGCAGTTTGTGGTGCAGTCTCAAGTATATCTCCAATAAACATTCAAGAGAGGTGTTGGTAGCGCGGCTCCAGCTGCTGGAGCTGCCCCGTTGATGTCCGTGGGTCTGCGGGGCATCGTCTGGGGGAGCAGGGCCACCTCTTCCTGCAGCCCTGCCAGTGCCAAGCCCTGGTGCAGCCCAGCGTTCCTGGCGGGACCTGGCACCCGGGCAGGAGCTTTCTCCAAGCCGATTGTGGGGAAACGGATGTGTAAAGCACTGGTACTCTTTGAAGGACCAACTGACCCACCGCAGCGATGGCCGATTCACTCCAGGCTCCCAGGGAACAATAACCAAAAGAAGTGAATAAGGCTCCAGCTCCCTTTTTAAAACTATTCCATAAAAGAAATGTGAATGGGCAAGGCTCTGTTTTCCGGCCAGATTTCCCCTCTGCCTGTTGAACGTGGCCTGAGCTGAGAGCAGGCGGGGAGACATTCCCACCCACCCCAAATTTCCAAATAGGAAGTCCTCGGCGGAGGAACCTTGAAGGCATTTCCAATCCCAACCTGTTGAATGGCAGTTTCCCTTGACAATGCGTGTTGCTTTTTGCAAATCCGCCTGGGTGCCGTTACTCTGCCCAGTAGCCAGGCACCTCCCGCCCCCTTCTCCAAGCTGAGCCCCCCAACCCTTTGGTGCAAATAAATCAGCAAATCAATCAGGCACATGAGCAATTTAATGGACAAAGGCTGGGTCCCTTTGTGAGCCACTAATGAATGCACGCCACTTTTTTTTTGCACAGAAGCCCTTACCAACGCTTGACGCTCTAAATCTTGTTTTCTTTCATTCAAAGAGCGACAGCTGGGATTCGGTCGAAATTCGGCAGCTATTGTTAAGGGAGGCAGATTAATGCTGTGTGACTAATCATGTATGGCTTCCCAGAATGCCCAACCCTCCGCCCCCTCCCCAACCTTACACCCCTCCTTTTCCTTGTGGTCATTCTTCCCCCTTTTTTTTTTTTTTCTTAAGTCTCTGCAACTCCTGATTTACATTTCATGTGCAGATGGTGATGGAATCTAATTAGATCTGATGTGTGCGAGCTCTATTTGGAGGAGAAGCCTTGGGGTGGGTTGGTTTTTTTTTTTAAGAGAAAAAGTTTACTTTAAAGAACTTTTTCATTGATAGCTGTGACTAACCCCCTCTCTCTGTTGGGGACGCTGGGATGGTTTCACAGGTGTGCAGGGGTTATTTTTGCAGGAAGCCAAGGTGTGTGCTCTCAGTGTGTCTCCACGCTTGTCCCGTGCAGGGTACACAATGGGGGCAAGATATTAGACTGGAGGAGGTGCAACTTTCCAAGTTATCTGACAGAGGCTTGCAAAAAAAATTCCCGGTTTTTCACTTGTTTGAATATCTCTTGCTGAGGAGTTTTGCTTCCAAGCTTCTTAAACAAAGCAGAGCCAAGAACACAGATACCAGACGCGGAAAAGCTTGGCACTGCCCTTTGGCGCCTGCGTGAAATGCACCATTTTGGCTGCGGGCCACATCTCCGCTCGGCCTGGCACTTAACAAAGTTTAGCCATAAAGCCCCATTGTGCTGCCCCCACAAATCCAATTAGAAAGTGGAGTGAAATAAATAGCGGACGGAGGAGACACTACTCCAGAGGACGAGCGTCCCGGCGTTTGTGGCGGGAGAGACGACTGATAACACCAAACCCCGAGTTATCGGGCCCTGTTACGGAAAGGGAATCGCCGGTGCAAGACAAGGAGCTTTCTCTGCCTTTTATTATTTTACAGCAATAGTTTGTAAAACTCCAGGTGCCTTATCTTGCCTGTACCTATGCCAGGCAGTGCGGGGCACACAGGGCTTTAATTGAATGGAAAGGCCCGAGCATTTGATCGAGGGCTCGTGACAGAAGCGGCCTAATTAAGCCGCCTTTGGAGCTGTTTTCCATCTTGGCAGGGGTAGCAGGGTCTTTCAGCACTCATCCAGAGTGGCAGCAGCAGAGTTTTGTGTGTCTTGAGCTGAGCCCGGCTGAAGGTGGGGGGGTGTTTTATGTCCCATGCCTGGCACTTGAGCCAGATCTGGAGCTTTCAAAGGCCTGGTCTGCAGACGGTGGCTGCTGTGGCCTTGTGGTGTGGTTTCACGGTGCTGGGGAGCCGTGGCCTTTCTTCCAGAAAAGGCACTTGCCTTTCACTGAGGCATTTTCCCAGAGAAAATGAAAAGCTTTTCCAAAAGGTCACTTTGATTTCTAGTGGTAGCTCCTAATTAGACTGCTGGATAACTGTAGTTTTGACTGGCATCCCAGCAAACGAGCGGGGCCGATTTTAGATCGCCGTGCCATGTGACGTTTATTCCCAGGACCTCCCTTGCTCCTCTAGTTAAAAGCAGATGGCATGGAAGGGGGCTGAGCTTCAAACCCACTCCACCAGCCTTTCACACCAGTAAAGTCAAGAGGAGCTGGGGCTGGGTTGTCATACTGCTACCCAGAGAAACCAAACAAGACGGCAGAGGAAAAGAGTAAGTTAAATTTATCACCAGGCTCGCGCTGAAAAGGGGGAAAAGTCGGTTTGCTAAAGTACTTCCTCTGTTTATGAATCAGCGTGGCGTTGTAGTTCAGCCGGGGCGATGCCTCCTGAGCTGGTGCCCGTTGCCACCACCGGCTTCCACGGGCAGTGAGCCAGAAACCTTGGAAGAAACATTCAGAGGGGGGACCGTAGTGGCAGGAGATGATTATTTTAGCTTGAAACTTTCATGAGACAACCAGGAAGATGAGAGGAGCGATCTGAGCCCCGTAGTTCTGTGCCCTTCAAGTTATTCAACTGCTCAGTCATTGTTATCTCACTGTAAAGGGCGGAAGTTTCCTTCTGGTTTGGTTTTTCTCATGTGCTTTAACCTAACGTTATTTCCATGAAATAACAACAAAGAAAAAAATGCAGTCTCCGTGCTGGAGAGGAAGAGGGTGGAGTATTGAACAATCAACCAGAGGAAGCTCTTAAAGAAGTAGACGAGCGGTGATTCAGCCATGTTGAGAACTCGATGGCTTGCTCGAGTCTGATCTCATTCTCGGAAAGAACAAGGTGGAAATGGGTAAGAGGGTAGGTTAAAAATATAAAAGCATCACCTGTTGTGGACTCCAGTGAAGAGGAGCTTTGCTGGGAAGCCCAGTTGGTGAGGTCACTGGGACAGCAGCAGGACTTTTTAGCTCTTTTCTAGAAAATCTGTTTACATCTCTCAGCAAGGCGGGTTGGTCGTCATCACTTGTCTCGTGTGGTCCCACTGACTCCTCCTGACTTGCCTTGGGATTTTATTGGTTGGGTTGAGAGGGGTTTTTTCTTGCTTGATTTTCCTCCTGGTCTGGTACCTGTGATGTCCAGAGGGTTGTACTGCATCTGTGCAGGGGCCAGCATGGGTCACGCTCAGGAGGAGACACCTCAGAGGTCCTTTGGCAGTACCAGTGGCACAGACATGAGCAGGAGCAGGGGGGGTGATGCCAGCTGAGGTGAATTTGATCAGAGGCTCCCCAGGATGCAGAGGGGCTCAAGCATTTGCAGTGGTCTTCATCCCCTGAGATCTGAGGGGCTGTTCCCCACTGGGTACTTGTAGCTGTTAACCATGTGATGCCATGCACGGGGCTCTGCTCCACAGATGGCTTCTGTCCATCACTCACTTGGTCACACAGGGTGTGTTTTATTCCACCTAAGCCTCTTCCATCTCAATCACCTGACTTGTCATTTTACCAGCTGGAAGCCACGATACATCCATTTGTTCCAGCTGATGCTACGTGCCCTGGGCTCACCTCTGAAGCTGTTACAGTTTATTGTACGTAGCGTTGAGGGAAACACGTCTAAGTCCTTGCAAGACCAAGCTATTCACCAATTAAGGGCTTGGATAACATAATCAGGAGGCAGTTAGCAAGTTTTAAAATAACATTGTTTGGAAATTAACCTGCTCTTTCCAGGCCTGGAGGTGTGGTGACCCTCATTTTTGCTCATGTTGGTTGGTGTCCCGAATGGTAAAGACGTGTGTACACGAGTGGAACGTGAAATTTATAGAGCATCAGTGTGTTTAACGAGGGAGTAGCCTCGGGGTGCAGTTACCAAGAGGTGGTAAGCTCTGGATCTGGATGGAGACTTCTCTGTGGTTGACATGTTGCCAATCTCCAGGTGAAGTCCTAGACTTTGTTTTGGGGCTGCAGAGTAGATGAGCCCCAGGGACACAAGTTAACCCACTCCCCCCCAAGGAAAGCAGATCTGCAGTGGGGTCTCACCACCATCCAGCGTCTAAAAAGGTGGTGGGGGTCTGTCTGCTTCACTGCAGGCATGTGGCTTCACTGCTCCTGCTGCCACCCGGGATGGGGCAGCACTATAGCCTGCTTGTGCTGCTTGCTCACCACTCCCCAGGCTGGTCTGGGGCTAGTCTGGTCCTTTCTTTGGGGGTCAGGGTTAGAAAGATCATCGGGCTGGAGGGGTGAAGGTCTGGGGTGCTTGCAGATGCTTTCCGAATGGTCTTTTCATCTTGTTGCACGCCCTTGGCACGCAGCGCCGAGCCCCGGCTCCTGGAAGGAAGTGGCTGTGCCCAAATCCTGCAGGTCTCTGACGTTGCCCTGCTGTGTGGTGCCCTCGTGAGCCTAGATTTGCTGTGGGAAGAGGCATCCTGCTTTCCCCAGTCCATCTGTCTACGGAAGGGCTCCATCCCGCTATGCCAGACTCCATGGGGTTGGGTATCAGCAGCAGTTGGTTGGTGTTACCAGCGTGCAGGGACTGCTGGCCAAGGGCATTGGGTTGGGTGCTCACCAGCCTGGGGCTGTGGTCATGCTTTGGCTGGGGGTGAAACCGCAGCTACTCATGTTGGCCAAAGATGTGGAATGAGCAGTAGAAATGCTACTGTGGCGTTGAGGGGTGCACAGTGGTTCTGCTTCCTGGGTGTCTGAGTTTGGAGACATCCAGGAGCAGGAACAGACATGAAGGTCAGGGCTTTGGCAGCGACGGCATCAGCAGGGTCTGACTGGGGTTGCGTGTGATATTGGGAAGTCTTTGCAGGACTCTGCAAGGTCAGACCAGGAGACTTAGAGATGCCCACCTGGGGACACCTGGTCTCTACTTTGACATCTGAATCTTGCTGGTAGAGCAGCTTGGTGCAGCTTCCAGTCTGGCCAGGGTGTGATGGTGCCCATGCAGACTTGTGAGTCCTCGCCTGGCCTTTGCCTTCCTCGGTGCACGGCAGCGCCTGGGCCCATTGCAGTGCCCCCATGTACAGCTCTAGCACATATCTAGCAGAGGTCTGCTTGGTGCCTCAGTTTCCCTCTGTGTGCTGCTGCTCAGCTGAACACCAAAACCTCTCTTGGTGCAAGATGGAGCAGCACAACCTCCCAGGCACATCCTGGCTCATGGAGGTGAATTAGTGATGGAGGCGCCTGCTGGAAAATGCATGGGGATGAGGATGGAGCCATCGGACTGGGTCCAGGGGTGAAGCCCTGCCCCAGATAGAGCAGCATCCTGCCCACCTCTCCACATGCAGCCAGGTTTGCACCCCGCTCATGGCCAGTGATGCCCCATGTATGAGCCTGCGATGGGCCATTGGGAGCGGTGGGCGCTCTGGGTGCGCTCCCCTCGCACAGCGGTGATTAATGTCCACTTCAGGCTTGCACCCATCACGTCCTCCCCTTCCCCCATGGCAGCCTGGAGTTAATATTGGAAAAGTCAGTTAAACAGTTAATGTTTAGGCCCCAGTTATTGGGCCCTTGCGCCTTTCCAGCCACAGGACTGCCGCTGCATTTTAATGGGGAACTTTCACGCTCAGTCAAGTTGCAAAAATGTATTTGTGCAAGAAGTGGCTTTCTTTTAACAAGTTTTCGCCCTAATTCCCTTCCCCAAAATCTGAATTTAAGGGTATTTATATGGGAAATGGATTTATTAAGTTTTAATGGTGCTATAACGTCGCCCTTATTTAATAGAAGGGGCAGGCTGCAGGCAAGAGGCTGCGTGGTGGTGGGCTGGGATGGCAGGAGGAGCACTGAGGGGCTTGGCAGCCTGTTGCTTTGTGCTTGGTCTGAAGTCAGTGCAGATGAGAGTGGCGGTGCCAGGCTTTGCTTGGACCTCCAGGTCTGTGCAGCATCAGTCCTGGGCTGTTATAAGGGCTGGGGGGTTGCAGGGCTGAGCCGTGCCTTCTGCTGCCTATTCCTCCTTCTCCTCCTCCGGAGCTCCTGGTGTGGTGTGACACCATGTGTCCACCACAACTGTCAGGCAGAGGAGCAGCGGAGCTTTGTCCGTGGTGGCTCTGTCCCATCTACCTATGCGGATAGAGGTACTGGCATCAGCAGGGTGATGGGACCCCCAGGGACCTTGCGCTCCCCACCAGCATCACTGTCTGGGGGGGATTGGGGGTTTCTGAATGTGCAGTGGTTTAGACTAGATGTTGTATTGAGGGACATGGTTTAGTGGGAGCTAGTAGTAATAGGTGAATGGTTGGACTGGATGATCTTTTAGGTCTTTTCCAACCTTGATAATTCTGTGATTCTGTGATTCTGTGATTTTAAGGTGGAAATTATCTGCTGTTAACAAGCAGCCATGGAGGAGAGCATGGCCCCGGTGCTCCTGACCCACTGGTGCATCCCTGTGCCAGGGGATCAGACAATGACCCTCCCAAAAGTCCTCCCCAGCCAGTCAACCTCTCCAACAGCTCCTTGGGCAGGTGGAGGAATGTTTCTGTCAGGAATGTGCAGTGGCAGTGCCACCATCTCCTGCCTTCCCACCCACTGCTGGTCCCGGCCCATGCCTGTGCGCTGGCTTTGGGGCGGGTTGGGAGAGCGACCCCGTGGGGGAGCATNCCCGTGGGGCGCGACCCCCGGGGGGGGGGGGGGGGGGGGGGGCTTGTCCCGGCCCCCAGCCCCTATTAAAATGTTAGACACAGACCTCCAAGTCAAAAGGCAGGGCGACAGACGGCCCTTTCACAGGGCCTGCTGCTCCCCACAAAAGGGGGGTTTCCAGGGGAGGGGGGCAGGAATGTGAGCTGCGGCCGGAGGGCAGAGCCGCTGCCATTGTCCCCGCTCCCTCGGCGAGGGCGTCATGTTGACACAGGGATTTCTGCCGGCAAAAGGTGTCGGAGGGAAGAGCCTTCCCTCCCTCTGTCGCCGTTTCCTTGGTTAAACTCGGCAGCGACAGAAGTCCTGGGATGCACATCCCAGGAGCAGATACCCATCTACTTGGAGGTGCTTTACATCCCTCAAGCCATGATTTCCAAGGAGAGGGGGGAGGGGGGCGAGGTTTTTGTTGCTAGTAACTATTTTGGGGAGCTTTGCTTGCAAAGAGAAGCCAGTGGCTTCATGGCTCCAACCATTCCCCTCTTTGCCAGAACAGCTCTGGCACTGATTGCTTTGGCTTTTGGGGGGGGGTTGTGCCACAGGGGCACCCGTGTGTTCTGCAAAACCCCCCCTCTCCTCCTGTTTATAAATACAGGGACTAAATATAGCTTGTTTAAACTCTTGGTGGCTGTTCAGATCCTAATCTCAGGTTTTATGTTCAGGCTTGGAAGAGTGGGATGGTGGGGATCACACGTGTCCCGGGTTGGACTTGTCCATATTTGGCTCTTGGGCAGCTCAGTGTTTAGCCAAAACTTGGTTTGAGGGGGAAAAGTTAAAAAAAAACCCAACCCAAGAACCCAAGTTCATCATCACTTAGTGAGATGGTGACATCGGCACCGTGTCCGTGCCAGAGCTCCCAGGAGCAAGGCAGGCTGAAACCACACTGTGCAGGCAGCTTGTGTGTCCAGAGAGGATGGAAATGGATGTTTACCTAAAAGGGATGGGGAAGGGAGGGTGACCTCAGGTGCTGGGTTGACCCCAGCAGTGCTGGCCTGGCAGGTGGCTTGGGGAGGTGGGAATTCTTCATTTCCCTCCAAATTCTGACTTCACCTTCTTCTGGCTTAAAGAATTAAGAGGTTTTTAAAGGGAAAAATGTTAACAAATGAAAAATCAGACCAGGGAGCAGTTGTGGGTGCTCTGCTGGGCAGCACCAGGGAAGAGAAGAAGAGCCAGGTACCTTACTGGTGTCTCATGGCACATGGGTCCCCAGCACTTGCTTGGGGACCGTCCCCACAGGTGGATGGTGGGGCTCTGTGCCAGGCTTTGCCCACGCTGTGTTCCCTGGGGATCCTTGGCTGGAAGCACATCCTTCCTGGTCACCCCCATCGGTGGGCTCCTCCGAGAGAAGGAGCAGGGGCTGGGATGAGCAGGGAGGAGCAGAGCCTGGCACAGGGCAGCCAGCCTCCACCACGGTGGGGCTGGGTGGATTCACACCGACTGAAGGATATAGAAAACATCAACAGGGGGAGAGAGGAAAACCACCCCCACGACCTTGTAGCAGCCATTGTTGAGGGTGGGAATGAAGTGAGTTTTGTCTTGGTCTCTTCCTTCGACATCTTTCATGTTTATTGTGAATGAAGCTCCATTGAAAGGCAGCTCCTTCCCAGGTAGCTGGTTACCGCCCAGTGAATAGCCTAGCCACTTTGCTTAGGAATGGTGTTATATTGTTTTTCATTACAATGGGAACTTTGATTCCCAAACTGTCCTGACTAATGTCTGCTCAAGAAACAAAGCCATTTATTATTTTTGCTTTCCCTACTCTGGGTTGGTAGGAGGAGCGGGGCTCTAGCACGCTCCCAACTGTGAGTATATATCCAGCTTTGGGAATTCCTTTAGTTTCTCTCCAGATGAAAGTCTGAGTCTTTTAAAAAAATCTCAATTAGATGGCTTGGGCTAGGTCAAAAATGAAATGGAACCCAAAAAAAAAAACACATCAAAGGCTTCAGATTGCAGTTTGCTTTTTTTTAATTAAACAAGACCGGAGATCTGCTCTTTCTTCATTAACCTGATGTCACTCGGAGTAACCTGCTGCTTTGCCAACCACCCTCCCTGTGTGAAACTCTCCTTTTTTCCCAGGCTGGTGTCCCAGAGTGTTTAATAAAGCAGGGCCTGGATGGGACTTCATAAAAACCACCAGTTTGGTCTAGCGCTGGGTTTTTTTGGTGCTGGGAGCTGCGTTGTGGCTGCTGGAGGTGTTGGTGGGGCTGCGCTGGCGCCGGAGGAGTGCGGAAGGGCTGGCAGGAGCTTTGGGGTGCATTGCTCTGTTGGGGTGCCCCATGGAGGTGAGGGGAGCTGGGCAGCTCCCCCTTGGCTCTCCCTGGAGTTGTGGTGAAGCCTTTGGTGTTTTAATGGATGCGGGTGCCAGAAGCCACAGAGCGAAGCTGCAGGTGAGGTGTGGTGAGTCCGGCTGTGCCTGCTGCCGGGGTAGGGGGGCTCAAGCAGCCCCCCACCGAGTGCCTGACTGCCTGGGCAGGAGGGAACATCCACAGCCCAGCATGCCCCAGGGAGGTCAAGGCAGCGTTCCTCCTCTCTCCCTGCACCCATCTTCCTTCCTTCTGCTGGCAGGGTGGTGGTGCCAAAGCAGAGATGGGACCTGAGCAGGGTGCTGAGCTCTGCTTCCCAACAGGACCGTTTCCCAGGCCTGTCTGCCTTCCCTTGGCTCCGTAGGGGTGATGCTGCTGGGACCACACTTGTACACACTTGTGCTCCATGGTGATGCTCAGTACAGGAATGCAGGAGGGGCTCATGGGGAGGCAGTGGCATGATGACGAGTGGAGTTAGATGGGATAAGAGGGTGGAGTAAGAAGCAGATCTCATCTCTCAAAGGCGTGGGGGTGTATACTGGAACACTGGATCCTTTCTCTGGTTGGAGTGGAACTGAGGGTCCCCTGGGCTGGCACCGAGCACATGTGTCTTCAAGGGAAGGGTGTGACTTCAAGGAGAAGGCTGGGGTGCTGCTTCCAGGCTGTGCCAGGCAGGAAGCCACTGGCACAACTGGAAAAGTGACTCTGGTGTGTGGATACGTGGTGGAAAGCAAGCTGAACACCCAGGGTCTTGCACAGGGAAGGCTGAGAGTAGGCAGTTGGGGTTCCCCTTTGTAAACCCAAGGGTGACGCTTACCCCTGGAGGTGTGGGGACGATGGGGTAGGGTTGTGTCACCTCTCTGTGCCTGGGAGCGGTGTACTCTGGTTCTGTGTGCAGCTAAGGGAGACTCTTCTTGCTGGTTATTTCTCCTTCCCTCAGCTGCTGCCAGCAAACACGTGAAGTCTGAGTGTCCCACTCAGGTTTTGCCACTCACTTTGCTCCACGGGGTCTGGGCTGTGCTGGTACCGGCGTCTGCTGGGTCACGTAGCACGACTGCAGGTGCAGAAGGATCTGTGGGTGTGACGGTCCCTCAGTGGGGACCTTCTGTGCCACACACAAGGTCATGACCATGGTTTTCGAACGACCTCTGTGCTGGGATGGCTCTGCTGGGGTCTCTGGGGTGCAGGGAGGGTGGGGAGCAACATTCCCCTGGGGACGGGTGTTGGGGTGGGGGCTGTTCCCCGCCCCTGCTGGGAAGATCCCACACCCGGCGCCTGGATTCTCTGCTGCCCCAGAGGCAGCAGGGACTCTCCTGTCCCCATTAGTCTCAAGTACCCCTCCCCAAACGGGCTTGAGCAAAGACCTGGGCCTCCCCTCCACAGTTTTCCCACGGTGCTTGTACCTTGGGGAAAACAACCGCGGCCGTTTATGCTTCCAGCAGATGAGGGTGAGGAAGAGGTTATGTGATAACAGCGCAGATAAGAGGCAGCCTGGCCGTGGGGCCAGCGGCGGAGATGGGGCTCCCCTAAGCCCCCATCCCCTCCCACAGTGTGGGGCTGCCCCCGGGACCTGCCTCCCCCCCCCGACATATGCCCCCCCCCGATGGGTTAGGGATGGGGGCAGCCCCCACGTGTCCGGTGGCCGTGCTCCTGCTTACACCTGGTTTTCATTTTGCTTGTTGGTTTAGTTTGTGTGGTTTAAGCCTGAGGTGGGTTTTACCTCCCACCCTGCCATGGCCTCAGCCCCTGGGGGACACCCCGGGGCTGGGCAGGAGAGCAGTGAGTGATGTGAGTGCAGCGATTCTCAGCTGCGCGGCGGTGCAAGCTGAGACTCAGCAGAGACCCCCACCCCCACATCCAAGGCATCCCCCCACATCCAGGGCATCCCCTTGCATCCAGGGTATCCAGCACCTCTGCAGTACCCCCCCGCCTGTGTTTGTGCAGGGCTGACACATCCCAAATTTGAAGAAAGCCCCTGTGCCGCCATGCAGGAGCCAGGGTGGGGTGGGCTGTGGGAGCACCTGGGTGTCATCTGTGCTGGCCGTGGCAGATGGCAGCTTAGCACAGAAAGGAAAACAGCAAACCTCTTGAATTAGTCTTGGGTCAGAGGTCAGGGAAACATCTGCCTCGGGATGCTTTCAGTGCCCGCATTGCTGCAGAGGGACAGAACCTGTTGCTGGTGGGGTGGGGGGGCAAAGCCTCATGCGCTGCAAGTAGGGAGGGAGCCAACAAAGAGCCTGTGGCACACTTGCAGCACCCAATGTAGGGGCCAGGAGAGGCACCCCAAGTCTGCTGGTGCTGCTTGCAGGGTGCTGGAAGCCGTGGTGCCTGGGTGAGCATGTAATGCAAAGCCTGGGCAGCGGCATGGCAGCAGGCAGCAGAGCTCGTTGGTGCTCTGATCTTCCTGCAGCTCATTCATGCTTTTGATTATATGATCTGCCAAGCTTTGGAGGAGCCCTGCTGGAGTAACTGCAGCGCTGGGCCGTTGTTTGTAACTTGTTAGGGATGTGCAGCAGACACAACAACTGCACGTGCCGCTGCTGAGCGGATCCAGATTTGGCCCGGGCTCTGTGCTGGGAGCGCGGTGGGAATTTGGGGCCGCTGTTCCCGTTCCCAGGCCATCCCCTGAGACTCGCTGTCTGACCTTGGACAAGGCCTTCTCCATCACCCTTCACATCACCCGTGAATCGTGCCGGAGATTTATGGGTCGGGAGCGTGAGGCATTATTAATTGCGCCTCCCCCTGCCCCTCGCCGCAGTTTGCGTTCCAGGCGCTTGCTCAGGGCCGATGG
>VZTU01006221.1:83115-109434 GCA_013400835.1 Zapornia atra | reverse complement strand
TGGGGCCCTGGGCAACCTTGTGTAGCTCCAGGCCTGGAGGTTGGTGTCCCTGTCTGTGGCAGGGGGTTGGAGCTCTGTGCTTCTTGGGTTCCTTCCAGCTCAGACCAGTCTATGATTCTATGATTCACCAGCATGTCTCAGGGACTGGAAGTAATCCCCCCTTGCAGGGAGGAGAAATGCCCATTGCTCAGCTCAGCCCCTCAGGCCTGTGCCGAGCCCTTGCCCTGCGCCTGCCGCACCCTCCTGGCTATTGAGCTGGTTGGGTCCATAAACCAGCTCGTAAAACAAACAAATAGAAAGCCATGGGAAAAAAACCCCAGCCCTCTGCAACCTCCATGAAACTGGAGTGATTTCCTGAAGTAAAAGCCTGGAAAGCAACGGGCAGCCCAGTTGAGCTCAGGGCAGCCCCCAACACACCCCTTCCCAATGTGCCCAGACCCCCTGTGCCTTCAGGCAAGGGCTGCCTGCCCCCCGCCCCGGGGGGGTTCCCTCTGATTGCTAATTAATCTCCTGGCTAATAACCCTACCCAGGCTTGGGCTGGGCTCTGCTCTGGCTCACCATCCCTGAGCTCAAACCACCACTCGCTTGTGCTGAAATTGGAAACGGTCCGAAAACTAATTGGGTGGGAGGGCTTTCGGCTCCGCGCCCCTCACCCCCGGCCTCATTTAAGCCCTGCCACGCAGGAACCCCAATCCCAGCCATTCCTCAGCCAGCCCGGGGGCGCAGAGCATCACATCCCAGTCCTGGCTCTCGGGCGGTGGCAGCGCCGTGAGCCGAAGCCCGCGTGCTGTGGCAGTCCCTGCGTGCTCAGCAGTCCCTGCGTGCTCAGCAGTTCCCGCGCTGCGCCCAGGGCTCTTTGTCCAGCGTCGCTTTTTTTTTTTCTCTTTTCCTTATTATTTATTTATTTCCCTCCCTTCTCTTTTCCACCACCTTCTCCCATTGGAGAATCCCGTGACGCTTCCCTGTCCGCCAGCCGCCAGCGTANGGGGGGGTGTGGGGGGGAGAGTGAGCGGTGCTTTTAACAGATGACTGCACACTTGAGCGGTTTGCCAGCAGCGTGCCTTCGCCGCCCGCCCGGCCCCGCACAATGGCCCCTCTCAGGCGGCCTCGGCCTCAGCCCTCGCATTCCCCCGCGCAAGGCCGCAGCGCAGCCACCCAGAAGCTCCATCGTCCCGCAGCTCCGGCGCCCTGGGCTTGGAGCCGCCGGCGAGCCGGGCATCGTCCGCGGGCGCCGGCAGCTGCTCTGCCTCATTAGGATGCACACCTGCTCCCCGCCGCCCTTTGTGTGCTGAGCAGATGCCCTGATTTATTATTATACACATTTTCTTTTTCATTTGGCCGGGATAATGCCGTCTCATTAACTCAAAATGTCTCCGAATCCTGACAAATTCTCACACAATCCCCAACAATGAAATCAGAATTGGGTTAAAGGAGGGGAAGAGGAGAGGGGGAGCGGGGCTGAGACGTGGTCCTGCCGCCGGCACAGCGCGGCAAAGCAGCGCGGCTCCGGCTTGGGGCCAGCAGAGGGTGGGGGTTTGCTGGCTGCGCTTCACTCCATGTCGTGGTTTTGGGGTGTGCAGGCTGGTGGGGTTCACAGGTGGGGGTTCTGATAGCAGCCAGTGGACCAGTATGAGCAGAGCGTGATGTGTCCCACTGCTGCGGTGGCATTGCCCTCATGGAGTGGGAGAGCAGCGTGCTGGTGTTGCCTTGCTCCTCACATGCCATACTCACAGCAGCTTCTCTGCACAGCCCAACCAGGGCAGAAAATCCCCCTTTGGAAGCAGTGTAACGTGAGCGGAGCTGGTTGGGGATAAAACGTGTGGCATCTCATGTTGCAGGAGAGATGTTGTGCAGGAGGATTTGTGCTGGGGAGGTGCCCCAAAGGGCCTCATCCCCGGGATCTTTTGATGCCGGGTGTCTTCTGTCGCTCTGTGGACATCTTTCCTCCCTCTTCCCTTTCCTGGGGGTGCAGCTCCCCTGTCCAAGGGGTCCTTTGGCAGCCCCGCTTCCTGCCCAGCCTCATCGGGATGGCTGGCAGGATTTGCCCTTGCTTCAAGTCCCTGACATCTGCCCCGGTCCTGCAGCAGGCAGTTGCTTCAGCCTTGTTGGCCAACAGTGACAGATGGCTGAGCCGGTGGCCGCGTCGGGGGGGGCTTTTCTCAGGGTCCCCACGCAGAGGGATGTGGCAATTTGGGCCGCTTGTCCCTCCTTACGCAGGGTTTGTCTTGGCTCTGAGGAGCAGCAACATGTCCCACCTGTTACCAGTCAGTTCTGTGCCTGTGTTTGATCCCGTTAGAGGGATTTCTGAGGATAGAAGGAGGACAAGAATGGCGCTGGTGGGGCAGGGACTCCAGTGCTGGCAGGGACATGGGACTGTCCCCGTGTTGCTTGGCCCCACAGGCTGCTCCGGGGGGTATAGGTACCCTGGGTTGAGTACTGTTATGGGGGTGCCCCTCCTGGCATACATCCCTCCTTGTGCCTTGGTTTCCTCTTCAGCGAGGAGGGGGGGCAGAACCCCCATGTTGTGATGAGAAGCAGGACGTCAGCGCTGGAGGCTGCGGTTTTGCAAGTCGGTGCAGGCCTCTTGATGGGGGGACGCCTTTGTTACCGGCGCCTCTTTCATCTTCCTCTTCTCAGCGCAGCGTGGCCAGGGCAGAGCCATGCAATTGCCGAACCTGATGAGCTGGGATGTGGCACAGGGTCAGGCTGGGAGAGGCGTTCCCGGAGCCGGTCCCTGGGGTATCTGGGTGCCCCCATCCCCTCAGGGCTGATCCCGCTGACAGTGTTTCTCGCCCTTGCCAGGTGTAGCGGCGCCTACGTGGGCGAGCGGTGCCAGCTTCCCAACCCCTGCCTGAGCTCCCCCTGCAAGAACGCCGGCACCTGCAGCCCGGTGGTGCGCGGCAGCACTGTGGATTACACCTGTGCCTGTCGCCTGGGCTTCACTGACGAGCTCTGCCTGACACCCCGTGACAACGTCTGTCTCAGCAACCCCTGTCGCAATGGGGGTACCTGCGACCTGCTGACCCTCAGCGAGTACAAGTGCCGCTGCCCGCCGGGGTGGTCAGGTGAGGAGGTGCCACCGTAGATGTGGTGACCTGGATGGGGAGGTCCCTGGGGGTGTTCAAGGCCAGGTTGGATGGGGCCTTGAACCTTGTGTAGCTCCAGACCTGGAGGTTGGTGGCCCTGCCTGTGGCAGGGGGGTTGGAACTCTGTGATCCTTGGGGTCCCTTCCAACCGAGACCAGTCTGTGATTCTATGGGGGTAGAGGGGTGGCTTGGATTGGAGCCAGGGGGTGGGCATTGCTCCCCCATGGGTGGAGAAGGATACTCTCTTCAACTCCAGCTCACTCCAGCACTGGGAGAAAGGAGCGGGGTCTGCACATCTGAGCAGGGGTTTGGGGGTGTGTGTGGGGTTCCCTGGCTGGGTGAGCTGCAAGCTGCCTGCATGGGTGAAGGCTTTACAGGGGCAGAGGTGGGGGGAATTAGTTGCACCCCCGGTGAACACAATCCCGCAGCCAAATCCTTGCCCCAGCACAAAGACCATTCCAGCCACGTGCCTGAGCTGTGGTTTACATCCTCATCCTCCCATCCCCAGGCAAAACCTGCCAGCAGGCCGACCCCTGTGCCTCCAACCCCTGTGCCAATGGGGGCCAGTGCGTCCCCTTTGAAGCTCACTACATCTGCCGGTGCACCTCTGGCTTCCATGGAGCCAACTGCAAGCAGGACGTGAACGAGTGCAACATCTCACCACCCGTCTGCAAGAATGGTGGGAGCTGCACCAACGAGGTGGGCACCTACCAGTGCTCCTGCAAGCCAGCCTACACCGGGCAGAACTGTGAGCACCTCTACGTGCCCTGCAACCCCTCACCCTGCCAGAACGGGGGGACCTGCCGCCAGATCGGAGACACCACCTACGACTGCACGTGTCTGCCAGGTAGGGGCTGCCTCTGAGGGGGTGAGTATGGGGACCAGGGACCCTCTTGCAGCCCCTTTGTCCCTCTTAAACAAGTAGTGCCTGATCTTCCCCTGAGTTATGGGTCAGGGAAGGGGCAAAAACGAGGGGCTGTGGGCTCGCTGTGCTGCGTGTGCTTGGGAAGATGTTGAGGAGCGATCCCCGAAGAGGAGAGGTCATCTGGGGGCTTTTTATACTTGGTGATTCACCAAAATAGCTCTTCCAAACCAACTGTTGCAGCAGAGGCCCCTGTGCGGATGCTCATATTCCAGAATAAGAGTGCCTTTTTCCGCTTTAGCTTAATCCACTTCCAGAATGGGATAATTAGCCCAGAATAGCTATTTCAGAAAGTTTCTGAGTGTGAGGGGAGCTGGGGAAAGGAGACCCTCTCCTGCTCACTGCTGTAGCCCTGCTGAGTCACAGCCTGTGAAATAAAGGACTCTTGCAGGAGGGGGACCTATCCTGGGAGCTCAGCACCCTGCACAGGAGCCCAGTGCCCGGTACAGGAGCTCAGCACCCCGTATGAATTGGGGGAAAGACAAACAACTGTGAAAGGGCCCCCTGACCCCTATGATCCCTTCTCACTTCTGCCCTTGGGCAGCGGTCTGCAGTGTGGTCAGGGCAGGGAGCGGAAGGCGCTGAGCGCAGCCCCACGCTCTGCCTGGCCCCGCGCTGGCTGGAGAAATGAAATCGCTGGGTTTCCTGCTGGCTGGGCAGACACAGGGGGGATGCATCTGCCCTCTCCCTTGGAAGGAAGCTGTGAGCAGTTCTGAGCTGCCTGACAAGTCTTTCGTGGGCTTGCTTTGATCTCCTCTGGTTGCCTGTAGCCCCATAGGAGCTGGGACAGGATGAGGGGTAGGCGGCTTCTCTGCTCTGCACCCCAGGTGCTGCTTGGCATTACTGGGGGGAGCTCTGGGATTCCTCTGCCATAGCTCCTGCCCCAACACCGCTGGGGACGTGGGATTGGGGTGGGGATGGGGTCTTCCAGCTGATGCAGATGTTACCTGCATCCTGCCAACAGCCCAACCTAGCCTTGGGGAAGGATGTGTGGTCCCTTCAGGGCAGCATGGGGAGGTTCATCTTGCTCTCTGACACAGGCTCAGAGGTCCAGTCCCCTTCCCAAAGCTTGTTGCTGCAGTAACTCAGGAGACTCATTAACCATCCCAAATAATATACAGGGCCCTGCAGGATCCCCCACCTCCCCTCTGCACCTGCTCAGTCAGGCTGGAGCAAAGCTCCCATCCCTTAGGAGGCCCTGACCCGCTGGGTGGTGCTGGGGGAAGGAAGCCTTTCCTTCTGGGATTCTGGGATGAGCTGGTGCAGCCAGGAGCTCCCAGGGGCAATGCTCTGCAGGAGCACCTCCCTGCCCTGTCCCGGCATTGCCATGGGGACAGGCAGGATGAGTGGTGCTGGCCCTGCCCTGCTGTTTTGCTGACGAGGCACTTTCCCTGGAGCAGCCCAAGCATCGGGCAAGTCCTGGTGAGGTGTGGCCCTGGGGGAGCATCCCTGCTGCAGGGAGAGTGGCTCCTCCACACCCAGCCGTGGCTTCATGGGCTGTTGCCAGGAGATTTGCATGCTGCAGGAGCTGGTTCGCCTCCTTCAGGGCGGTATGGTGTGGCTCCTGCTCTGGGGGGGATGGGGAGAGGGGGTCCCTTGGCACCTCTGCAATCCGGCCTGGCTCACTGCAGGAGCTGCATCAGTTTCGGGGGGAGGCAGGAGGGACTGGGAGGGGGTGGGGGGAGCTGTTTCTCCTGATAAGAGGGTGATTGATACGCTGGTATGCAGTACAGCAGACCTGAAACAATGTCCCCTTTTCATGCCTGGAGAGGCCCAGCCTTACTGAGTTTCTTCAAGTTAAACTAATCTGGGCCGTTTTATCATGCCATCGCTGTAGAGTGTAACCCTGAGTTTAAACTAATTGCAGCACTAATTACTCATCGGGACGGTTCACAATGAGTTAATCCTGGTATCTAGGACATTGTCAGTTATTGCTGTTCAGTCTCAGCCCAGCTGCTTAAAAACGAGGCACAAATCAACGTTATCTGCTTTGGACTCCTACCAGCAGTGTAAAGAGCTGTTGCTGCTCCTTGTATGATGGGGCTGAGGCTGTGGGGGAGTGGGATGAAATTCCAGCTGGGGTCCCACAGAGGGATGAGCCTGGGTACCCGGTCCCTTCCTCATGGAGGTGATGTAGTGAGCTGCCTGCATGGGGGAGCAGTGGGGCTGGGACCTGCAGAATGCCTTGAGTTTGGGGGGGAGCTGCAGGTGCGTGTCGGCACCACACAGAGCTGCCACGGGCTGGCATTGCTGTCCCAATCCCGGGTGGTGCCTGGGCAGGCTGATACCCAACATCAGCCAGGTCAGGGGTATCAGAGGTTTTAGAGAAAACGCAGCTCTTAACCCAAGGAGCGGTTGGAGGGGCACAGGGTGGCTTGGCAGATGCTCCGAGCAGGGCCAGGCCGTTTCATTCCTGCTGCAGGTGCTGCTGGCAGAGGCCAAGGGCAGCACGGTTTCCATGTGAGCTGTGCTATCGAGTGGAGGCAACAACCTAACTGCGAGCAGCCGGGGCTCGCCACGCAAGAGGAGGGCTGGGATTAGTGCAGCGCCGTGTGGGGCGGCGGTTCGCCCTTGCCAGGGACTTGGATCCCCCCTCCGGGAGACGCGCTGCTGATGAGGCTCTTTGCATGTGAAATTAAAAGCCAGTGATTCAGCGCCGGGTGCTGCAAGCCTTTGTGGGAGCAGCACCGGTTCAGCCTGGCTTGCCACGGAGCCGGATCCTCCACTGCTCCAGGCGAGCGTCTCCAGAGCCGGGGGCTTTGGCAGGTGAGGCCTGCGCTGGGGACGCCCCGTCTGCCCTGCGTGGAGGAAGCTGCAGCTGTTTTGCTGGGCTCTGGTGATGGTGCCCTGGCAGGGAAACCTGCATTGCAGAACCGAGCCCCGGCAGAGGCAGGATGGGGTTGGGGATGAAACAGAGTGGCTGGCTTTAAAGCTGGGCTGGGAGCACCCACTGCGTGCTCAGCACCTGGTATGGAGCAACCTGCTGTCAGCTGGGGGGTGGTGAGGGGCTTGGCGCTGTGGCACTGATGGATGGTCAGGTAGCATCATGGCAGATGTCTCTTCTGTGTAGGGTTCACAGGCCAGAACTGTGAGGAGAACATTAATGACTGTCCAGGGAACAACTGCAAGAATGGGGGGACCTGCGTGGATGGTGTCAACACCTACAACTGCCAGTGCCCACCCGAGTGGACAGGTAACGCTGCTGGTGGCAGGGAGGGTGGTATGGGGCTGGAGGGTGGACAGATCCCGTCCCAGGGGATGCCAGGGACTGGGTGGGGAGAGCTGTCCTTCATGGTGCTGCGTGAGGAGCCTGTGGGAGTTGGGCAGCACTGGCCTCATGCAGGTGGCCTGTCCCCTGGCAGGTCAGTACTGCACTGAGGATGTGGATGAGTGTCAGCTGATGCCCAACGCCTGCCAGAACGGGGGCACCTGCCACAACAACCATGGTGGCTACAACTGCGTCTGTGTCAATGGCTGGACGGGCGAGGATTGCAGCGAGAACATAGATGACTGTGCCATGGCTGCCTGCTTCCACGGGGCCACCTGCCATGACCGGGTGGCTTCCTTCTACTGCGAGTGTCCCCACGGCCGCACAGGTGAGGCCCCATCCCATCTTGCCACCTGCTCGCATATCCCTTAGCTCCTCTCTGAGGTCTCAGTGTACAATGACGTGTGTGCCCATCACCCCTGCCTCTTGCTGCCCAGGTTTGCTGTGCCACCTTGACGACGCCTGCATCAGCAACCCCTGCAACGAGGGCTCCAACTGCGACACCAACCCTGTCAATGGCAAAGCCATCTGCACGTGTCCTTCGGGGTACATGGGGCCAGCCTGCAACCAGGATGTGGATGAGTGCTCGCTGGGTGAGTGCTGGGGCTGAGCTTGTTCAGGTGGGCAAGGAGCATCTGGGGAAAGCACCAGTGCAGCTGGGAGCGTGTCCCTTAAACCGTGCTTGTGTTTTGCAGGAGCCAACCCTTGTGAGCACGCAGGGAAGTGCATCAACACCCAGGGGTCCTTCCAGTGCCAGTGTCTGCAGGGCTACTCCGGCCCTCGCTGTGAGATTGATGTCAACGAGTGTCTCTCCAACCCCTGCCAGAATGATGCCACCTGCCTGGACCAGATTGGGGAGTTCCAGTGCATCTGCATGCCTGGTGGGTGGTCAGCCCCATGGAGCCCTGCCTTGGCGCTGGGTGCAGGCAGTGGGAGGGCTCCGAGTGCTCCTGAGCTTCAGCTCTGCGTTGGTTTGGGCAAGAAGCCGTGGGAGGTACCTGTGCCTGGGGACAGTACCGTAAAGAAAGAGCTTGGTGAAGGTTGTGTGGCCTCCCACAGCGATGAGGGAATGGGAGCAGAGAGTTGAGCACCGTCAGCCCTGTCTGCGCTCCTCCTCTTCCTCACCGTGCTGGCTTGGACCAAGCCAAGGGCAGGGAAATCCAGGGTGAATTACCATGGAGCAGCTTGTGCATTGGGTCCCATTACCTATAGCACACCTCCTGAGTTGCCTCCGTAAAGATGGGGCGGGGGGACCAAATACACCTTGGTGTAACCTGCTTGTCCTGCGTGTTGTGCTAGCCCTGTGCCGTGGTGCTGATGGTGTGCTGGGTCTCTCTGTAGGTTATGAGGGGGTTTACTGCGAGATCAACACGGATGAGTGTGCCAGCAGCCCTTGCCTACACAATGGCAACTGCCTTGACAAGATCAACGAGTTCCACTGCGAGTGCCCCACCGGTACGTGATGTACATCCCACCATCTTCACAATGGAAAGCAAGCCTTGGTGCCAAAATTGGGCTCCTTTCATTTTAGAGCCCCCCAAAATGGGGAGAGGGGGCTGAGCACCTTCTGGTGTGTTTGGAATGGGGGCTCCCCTGTTCTGGTGGGGAGGCTGCACCCCACATGAGTGATACTAGCCCATGGGAGAGGGGAAGGAGGATTAAACCCCACGGCTTTGCACTTGAAAAGGCCCCTCTTTGGGAAGGAGGGCTGGGGGTTGGGGGGGGGCTGCACCAGCGGCTTTGAATGCAGTGTCAAAGTCACGGGGTGGAGCGGAGAATGGGGAGACGGTTAATCTGTGAAAGGAGGTTTTGAAGTTCAGAGACTTTGCTCCTCTAGAGATGTAAATAAGATGCTCTCAATGGCGGGTCGCAGCCCTGCATTCAGGGCCCCCAGTAGCCATCCCCATGGAAACCCGGCGCCCCGGCCGGGATGCGGGGGGCCCGGTAGGATCTGCCTGGCGGCAGGGGGAGGCTGGCGGGTCCGGCCGATGTGCAGGGACGTGACTTCTCCCTCTGTTCCAGGCTTCAACGGGCACCTGTGCCAGTTCGACATCGATGAGTGTGCCAGCACCCCCTGCAAGAACGGTGCCAAGTGTGTGGACGGCCCCAACACCTACAGCTGCGAGTGCACCGAAGGTGAGGGGACCCCGCATCCCTTGGGGGGCTTCAGGGATCCTTGATGTGACGTAAACCCACATGGATGAGCTATTCAGTGCCCACCTCCCCATGCACCTGCTGTGGGAGTGTCCCCAATCTCCCTGGCAGTGGATGCCTATCCCTGCTGACGTGATTCCCATGGGGCAGGACTGTCCCTTTCCTGGGTCTTGTCACAGCAAGTCAAGCCCCCACTGCCCACTGGCCCAGGAGCAGGGCTTAACGAGCCCAGTGCTCATTAGGTGTGGCCCCGCAGCAGCCGTCCCGCCGTGCTCCCCGCCTTGGCGGCGGGCGGCAGCGAGGGGGATGGCAGGAAGGAAGGAATAAAGCTGCCTCTATAGGGACGCAAGGTGCAGGGCTGCGGGGGCTCGCCGACCGAAACCCAAGGAGCGGTTGCACAAAATGATGACTTGAGCCCTGGTGGCAAACAGTGGCTCTTTTGTGGAGCAGCTCCCGCCAGAAATCTTCCAGCTGAATGGCCTCTAATTAGTGTCTTGCTAATGCCAAGCCCCGATGAAAAGCTGCTATGTGGGCTTGGCGGGGTCTAGTCAAAGCTGTACTTTG
This sequence comes from Zapornia atra, assembly GCA_013400835.1. NCBI lineage: Eukaryota > Metazoa > Chordata > Aves > Gruiformes > Rallidae > Zapornia > Zapornia atra. Next base: position 99,439 of record VZTU01006221.1, on the reverse strand, counting down.
TCCTCAGCTCTCCACCCCCAGCCTGGCGGGGAGGGAGCCGGCCAGGAGAATAGGATCTGCCAGGGGGGGTTATTATTCAGGGGTGCCTGCCCTCCGGGACGAGCCGCGGGTGAGCGCGGGCCCCCGCTCCTGAGCCGAGCTGGTTTAATGCAGGTCATTGTGCACCCCAGGACAAAGCCCGTGAGTGGGGGTCTGACCAGCCCCGCTGGGGTGCTCCCCTGCCTGAGCCCCGCTCCTGGGGGTCTCAGGGTTCCTGGCAGGGCGGGTGGGCAGGTCACACCACCCTGGCGCTCTGGGCAGCACCCTGGGTAGGGTGGGGAGGAGTATCACCCGTCTCGACCCAGCATTCCCCACCATCACCCACATCCTCCATCCTGACCCCGCGTCTCTCCCACTGCTGGCAGGTTTCTCGGGCGCTCACTGCGAGATCGACATCGATGAGTGCAACCCCGACCCGTGCCACTACGGGACCTGCAAGGACAGCATCGCTGCTTTCACCTGCCTCTGCCAGCCTGGCTACACGGGCCACCGCTGCGACATCAACATCAATGAGTGCCAGAGCCAGCCCTGCAAAAACGGCGGGACCTGCCAGGACAGGAACAACGCCTACAACTGCCTCTGCCTCAAAGGGACCACGGGTGAGTGGGAGGGACCCCCCCAGGGGCTCCACGTGGGTCAGCTATGCCAGTGCAGCACCATCCCTGTCCCATCCCTGTCCACAGGCGAGTTGGTGCTGGGCCTCTGCCAGCAGCCGCCCTGGTGCCGGGGCCTGCCTGGGGCATCCTTGGTGAGGGCGAGTCCTCACAGTTTGGTGCCCAGCTCTTGCAGGAACCGTGCCCCAGCTGGGAGCTGGGAAAGCCACTGCAGAGCAGCAGCAGTTGCTGCTGGTGGGCTTTGTTTGGACTCTTCAGTGGGGCTGCGGACATGCTGATGGCACCGCTCTCCTCAGCAGGACTGGGGACACCCTAACGTCACCTCTCTCCTCTCTAGGACCCAACTGTGAGATCAACCTAGATGACTGCGCCAGCAACCCCTGTGACTATGGCAAATGCATCGACAAGATCAATGGCTATGAGTGCACCTGCGAGCCAGGGTACACAGGTGAGAGCAGGGCACGGCAGCCACCATGGCACAGTCAGGACGTGGTCCGGATCCGGCTTCGCGCCAGGGAGCCCTGGGAGATCCCCTTAGCCCACAGCAGTCCAGGGATGCCTGTGGCTGGTGGTGCCTCAGGAGGGGAGGGGCTGCCGTCCCACTTGCTGAAGGTTTTGCAGCCTCCTGGCTTGTTTAGGAGGGTGACCCCGGCTCAGGCTGAAATCAAAGGGGTGTCTGGTGCTGCGAATTCGACTCCCGCTGCGCCCACTCCCATGGGTATCGGGTTGCTGCCTTGTCCAGCTGGTTTGTTTGATCGCTGCTGGAAATGGCGGAGGGCTTTGATGGGAGCGGCCCCCGCCTCTCCCTGCTTGCGCGGCCCCTTGTCCTCCTGCCTGCCGGGAGCCACAATAAAGCCTGGCTTTGTTGGCCACGGCAGGTAAGGTTACAGGCTGAAACCAGCTCCCTTCTCTATTCCCTCCTGGACCAAACAAGCCCAGGGCACGGCTTCTTCCCAGTCACGTGTATTTAAGCCAGGCAGGTGATGCAGGGGTGTGAAGTCACCTTACCTGGAGGGCAGCCCTGCTCCTACGCGGCCGGCACACGCGTGCCCGGAGATTCGAGCCTCCGGCAGCCATTCCCTGGGTGGCTGGAGAGGGATCTACCCAGTGGGTGCCTCCCAGGAGGCAACGAACACCCACCATGCTGTACATCCCATGGGATAACTTTTCATCACCCCCCCTTTTCCCAGGGCGCATGTGCAATATCAACATCGATGAGTGCGCCAGCAACCCCTGCCACAACGGGGGCACGTGCAAGGATGGCATCAATGGCTTCACCTGCCTCTGCCCCGAGGGTTTCCACGACCCCAAGTGCCTGTCCGAAGTGAACGAGTGCAACAGCAACCCCTGCATCCATGGGAAATGCCACGACGGGCTGAACGGGTAGGCTGGAGGGTCTGGGGACGCTGCTGGGACCAAAGGGCTGCCCAGCAAAGTTGGGGTTAGAGGTGGGGTGAGCACTGTCCCCTGTGTCGATGGGTGCCCATGCTCTGTGCTAGTCCCAAGGGATGTTTCCCTGCAGGGACACAATTAGGAGCCTGGGCTTTGCTGGGGAAATGATTACTGGTGGAGCTGGGAATGCTGGGTCCGACCAGATCCTGTGGTTTATGCCTCAATTTTCCCCTAAAGCTACAGGTGTGACTGTGACCCAGGCTGGAGCGGGACAAACTGTGATATTAATAACAACGAGTGTGAGTCCAATCCCTGCATGAACGGTGGCACCTGCAAGGACATGACCAGTGGCTACATCTGCACCTGCAGAGAGGGCTTCAGCGGTAAGGGTGCAACCGGGGACACTACCCCGTCCCCCTGTGCCAGAGCCTGGGTAGGAGTTCTGGGTGAGGGTCCTGGTGAAGCTGGGTAAGCTGGAGGCTTCACTGGGGGAGAAGGAGACCTCAGGTCTGGGTGGGATACCTGAAGCAGAGTTTGAGCACCCATGGCTGGAGCTGAGAGCAGGAGGTGATGGGTGGGCTGTTACCATTGTCACCACACCCCCATGGTGCCCTCAGCCCCCTCCCACCAGCATACCTCCATCCAAACACTTAACAACTCTTCTTCCTGACTCAGGACCCAACTGCCAGACCAATATCAACGAATGTGCTTCCAACCCCTGCCTGAACCAGGGCACGTGCATCGACGACGTCGCTGGCTATACCTGCAACTGCCTCCTGCCCTACACAGGTGAGGAGGAACACCCTGCACCCCAGGCCCTCTCCAGGACTCTGTGGGGCTGCTGCAAAATTGGTCCCTCTGCGTATGCTGCCAGCCTGCCCATGGCTGTGGCTCCACCTCCCCACACCACAGTGCAGCTGGAGGAAATTTGGAGGAGCCTTAGGAAGCGGCGAGCCAGAGCTTCCTCACTCCTTTTCCTCCTCCTCCTCCTTGAGGGCACCAAGGCGGTGGCTCAGCTGCAGCCTGCACCCTGGGCAGCAGCAGCATGGAGCAGCCACCCCACTCACACCCCACTGCCCTGGGGGGGTCAGAGCTGCCAGCAGCCCCGTTCTCCTGCCGTGGGGCTCATGCTGGAAAAAAGCAAGCTGAGGCTGAGGGGCCGGGGGGATTCTGCTGAGCTGATTCCTGTTTGCTGGCCTCCTGCTTCCGCTCGCGCAGAGCAGCAGCCAGCACACAATTGCAGGAAGCCATGAGCCGTTTCCTGCCCTTGGCAGTGGCCATAGAAAATCCTGGGGGGGACGGGGCAGGGAAGGCTCTGGAAAATAGCAAAGGCCAGTTTGGGAGATACTGCCTGACAAGGAAGATAAGGTTTTGGAGGGAACATGTCCCTCGGCTGGATGTAAACAGGAAAAGCAGCTGAGAGGGATGGGGAGGGGGGAGTGCAAGGGGGGAGAGACACCCTGAGTGATGCTCCCCTGCCAAAGGAAGTGTGCAGTGCTTTAGTGCAGCCCAGATTGCCAGGGCTTAAAGGATTTGTGGGGATTCTGGGGTCACAGGGGACCAGGGATGGAGGAGATGGAGTGTGGGGAAGCCCAGAGCTTGCCCCGGGTTTGGCAGCAGCCCAGGGTAGGGGACAGCAGCAGCAGGGTGTTGGGCTGCCCGTTGTTTCAGAGCGGGTGTCAACAGGTGCTTTTCCCTGTGCAGGAGCCACCTGTGAGGACGTGCTGGCCCCCTGTGCCGGCAGTCCCTGTAAGAACGGCGGTGAGTGCCAGGAGTCAGAGGACTACAAGAGCTTCTCCTGCAGTTGCCCCTCTGGCTGGCAAGGTAAGGGCACGGCACGGCCTGGGGCTCAGCACACCAGCTCCCCCAGCACCCCGCTTTCTGTGGCTGCTCAGGGAGTGAAAGATGGAGGGGAGAGAGTGTGGCTGAGGAGCAGCAGGCAGGTGGCAGCCTGCGTGCCCTGCCAAATGGGAGCAGCCCTGTATGGTGCCCGACCTTGGGGAGGGTCCTGACCCCACGCGCAGCTCCTCCGGGTGGACAGCACATCCCTTGGCGAGGGTGGCTTGCAGTGAGCAGTACCCAAGATGCCGTCATTGTCCTTGGGGCTTTTGCCAGTGCCTCCAGCCCACACGGTCCCTGTCCCGCTCTGTCCTGCAGGTCAGACGTGCGAGATCGACATCAACGAGTGTGTGAAGAGCCCCTGCCGCAACGGGGCCACGTGCCAGAACACCAACGGCAGCTACCGCTGCGCCTGCAGGAACGGCTTCACCGGCCGCAACTGCAACACCGACATCGACGACTGCAAGCCCAGTAAGAGCAGGGGCTGCTCTGGGGACACACTCAGCCTGGCCCTGAGCCGTTGGCTTCCCTGCAGGTCCCGGGGCTGGGCTGGGGTCTGCCTCCCAGCACACAGGCAAGCCCCAGCCGCTGTTTTGTTCTGGGCTGTGCTGCAAGGTCTGCTCAGGCTTTTAGGCCATCTCGAGCACATCCCAATCGAGCTGCGTCAGTCTGAGCCCAGATGGGAGCTGGCAGGAAGGAGCTGGGGGGGGAGAGTGACGTGCAGGCAGTGAGCAAGCATGTCCCATGTCCTTGTTCCCAGTCTCCCAGTGGAGCTGGCCTGGCCTCCGCCTGGTTTGTGGGCTCTGTCCTATCCCCAGGGGACATTTATGGGGACAGCACCTGCGCAGGGGCTGCTTGCACCAGGGCTGGACCTGTTGCATCTTCACATGCCTGTTCCTCCTCTCCAGATCCGTGCCACAATGGCGGCTCCTGTTCCGATGGTGTCGGCACGTTCTTCTGCGAGTGCCTGGCTGGTTTCCGCGGGCCCAAGTGCGAGGAGGACATCAACGAGTGTGCCAGCAACCCCTGCAAGAACGGTGCCAACTGCACCGACTGCGTCAACAGCTACACATGCACCTGTCCCTCTGGCTTCAGCGGCATCCACTGCGAGAACAACACCCCCGACTGCACAGAGAGGTACAGCCCAGTGCAGCTCCTGCCACAGGCGCAGCATCTCTTGGGGCTGCAGCAAGGGGCTGAGGTTCCCTGCACTGGTTTTGGGGTGTGGGGTGTGCTTTGATGTGGAACACGAGCAGCGGTGACTCAACTGGGATGTGATGTTTGTGTTCCCAGCTCCTGCTTCAACGGTGGGACCTGTGTGGATGGCATCAACACCTTCACCTGTGTCTGTCCGCCTGGCTTCACGGGCAGCTACTGCGAGCACAACATTAATGAGTGTGACTCCAAGCCATGCCTCAACGGGGGCACGTGTCAGGACAGCTACGGGACGTACAAGTGCACATGTCCCCAGGGATACACCGGGCTCAACTGCCAGGTAGAGGGGTGTTGGGCTGTTGGCTGCTGACCCCGGTGCCTGTCTGTGCTCCTGGCTGTGTGGGGATTTGGTGGCACTGCTGCCTTCACCCCCGGTGTCCTGCAGAAGCCCTGCTGGGTCCTGACCCCTGTCTCTTGCTCTGCTCCTCCCCAGAACCTGGTGCGTTGGTGTGACTCCTCTCCCTGCAAAAACGGAGGCAAGTGTTGGCAGACCAACAACCTGTACCGCTGCGAGTGCAACAGCGGATGGACAGGGCTCTACTGCGATGTGCCCAGTGTGTCCTGTGAGGTGGCTGCCAAGCAGCAAGGTAAGTCCCTGCCACATGTATGGCTTTGCAGGGCCAGGGTGGGGTCCCCCAGTGCCCCCTGTGCTGGGCTGTGAGCAGGGACATGCTCATTTCCCTTGGTGGGGGTCTCTGGTAGAACCAGAGCCATCTCCAGGGTTGCTGTAACGTGCATGGCCTGAGGCAGCAGTCCTGGCTGCGATCCCTGCTGGGACGTGTGGTGTCCAGGACATGTCCCTGCCGTGCGTGGGTGTCACTGAGGTCCCTGTGTCTCACTCTGCTCTCCCTGGCAGGTATCGATGTAGCCCATCTCTGCAGGAATTCAGGGCTCTGTGTGGACACCGGCAACACTCACTTCTGTCGCTGCCAGGCCGGCTACACCGGCAGCTACTGTGAGGAGCAGGTGGATGAGTGTTCCCCCAACCCCTGCCAGAATGGAGCCACCTGCACGGACTACCTGGGAGGCTACTCTTGCGAGGTGGGTGACGTTCAGGCAGAGATTCACAGGGAGAGAGCACCAGTTAACTGCCTTTCTGCTGCCCAAGGAGCTGCCCCAGCTTCAGGCTGGCTCAGGTTGAAAGCCAGGGTGCTGGCCGTGCTCCTGCAACCATGTGGGGATTGAGTGAACCTCTCTGATAGCTTCCTGCTTCCCTCCTTGTAGTGTGTGGCCGGTTATCATGGAGTTAACTGCTCAGAGGAGATCAATGAGTGCTTGTCCCACCCATGCCAGAACGGAGGAACCTGCATCGATCTCATCAATACCTACAAATGCTCCTGCCCCAGAGGAACTCAAGGTAAATTAATTCCCCAGGCTGGGGCATTAGTGGGCTGAGCGCAGATATCCTCGGGATCTGCTCATTAGCTGCTCGGGCTAGCAGAAGCAAACACAGCAGTCGAGGTTCGTGTTTGCTCGCGAGCTTAGCCATCAAGGCCGCGCAACCTTGGACGCGAGCCGGTGCGGTGCTGCGTGCCTCCTGCCAGAGCGGCGGCTCAGACTGCCATTGAGTTGGTCAGGCTCAGCCCCTTTCGCAGGGAAGGTTCACAGGAGGGACCACCGGGCACCCCGATACTGTTTGATAAGCTGTGTGGGTTGTTCCCCCATTTCTCTAGGGGTGCACTGTGAGATCAATGTGGATGACTGCAGCCCTTTCTTTGATCCTGTCACCCTGGGGCCCAAGTGCTTTAACAATGGCAAGTGCACAGATCGGGTAGGTGGCTACAGCTGCATCTGCCCCCCTGGCTTTGTAGGGGAGCGCTGCGAGGGAGACGTCAACGAGTGCCTGTCCAACCCCTGCGATGCCCGCGGCACCCAGAACTGCGTGCAGCGGGTCAATGACTACAAATGCGAGTGCCGACCTGGCTACGCAGGTGAGCGCCATGTCCCACTCCAGCTCCCAGCCCCCAGCCACCCCGTGCATCTCACATGTAGTCCTCACACACTCCTGTCCCTTGGCAGGCCGTCGCTGTGACACCGTGGTGGATGGCTGTAAAGGCAAACCCTGCCGCAACGGTGGAACCTGTGCGGTTGCCAGCAACACTGGCCGTGGCTTCATCTGCAAATGCCCCCCGGTACGTACCTGCTCCTCTCCAGCTCTGAGCATGGGGTGCTGCAAGGGGTCAGTTTAGCCCCCGAGGCTGCTAATCCCTGGCTGGGATTGCCAGGGGTAAGCATGTAGGGGAAGATGCTTTGCTGTGGGTGCTCACTGGAGTGAGGTGTATCCCTGTATCCTACCCTGCACACATGCAAGTAGACTGGGTCAGGGCCAGGGAGAAGGAGGTGGCTCAGCCCTACAAGTACGATGCACAGCTGTAGGACAGACTCTTGCTTGGTTCACCATTTGCTCCATGTAAAGGTGGAGCAGGCAGCTATGGCAAAGAGCTCCCTGCATTTCAAGAGGGGTCTCCAGCAGGGTTTACATCCCAGATTATTCTTGCCAATCAGTAGTTTGAGGACTATGAAAGCCATGAGCCATGCTTTAGGTACATGGATCTGATTCACTGGGTTTGTGCCAAGTTTCCCCAGAACACACACGTGTGTTAGGCTGCTCACACAACAGTGTTGGTGATGCTGATTCCCTCCTTGCTGTCACCTCCCCAGGGATTCGTGGGTGCCACCTGTGAGAACGACTCCCGTACCTGTGGGAACCTGCACTGCCTGAATGGTGGCACCTGCATCTCCATCCACAAGAGCTCCAAGTGCATGTGCGCACCGGCCTTCACGGGTCCTGAGTGCCAATACCCGGCCAGCAGCCCCTGCACATCCAACCCCTGCTACAACGGGGGCACCTGCGAGTTCTTCAGCGATGCCTCCCCCTACTACCGGTGCAACTGTCCTGCCAACTTCAACGGCCTCAACTGCCACATCCTCGACTTTGATTTCCAAGGTGGGATCGGGCAGGACATCATCCCACCCAAAATTGAGGAGAAGTGTGAGATCGCTGTTTGCGCGGGGTACGCCGGCAACAAGATCTGTGATGGGAAGTGTAACAACCACGCCTGTGGCTGGGACGGGGGTGACTGCTCCCTCAATTTCAACGACCCCTGGAAGAACTGCTCCCAGTCTCTGCAGTGCTGGAAGTACTTCAATGATGGCAAGTGCGACTCTCAGTGCAATAACGCTGGCTGCCTGTACGATGGATTCGACTGCCAGAAATACGAAGGACAGTGCAAGTAAGTGGCTTGCTCATTGGCCCTCTCTCGTGCTGGTCATCTGGGGGGTGGTTTCTGGTTACATCTACTAAAGCTTCTACGCACAGACCTGTTGTTCACCCTCTTTGTTCTGTTCTACTGCCCGCGGGGCTGCAACCCAAGCGTACTCACTTCCCTGTGGTCTTACTGAGTTTACACACAGTTCAAAGCTCTCTGGGTTTGGCTCACTCCAGCTGGCTTCCCTGTCCTTGCCTGTATCAAGCCACAGAAGTGAATTTGGTAGTAACACTGAGTTCCAGTGTAGGTAGACCCCAGAAAACATGGCATTTACCAAACACTGAATTGGGCAACAGCAGGAACTTAATCCCAGATTCCTGGCCAGACTCTGGTCTGAGTAACTCTTCTGTGTCCCCGTGTCTTCTCCAAGTCACGGTAATTTGTCCTTTTTTTTCTGGCATCTAAATTGCAGCGGCTGCTATTGTTGACCCCCTGAGGTGAACACTTCCCAGTGCTTCCATGTAAACTGGTTTAGCACCTGTTGGGATGAAGAACATTTATACAGAAGAGCGGTGCTTGTGGATCAGTGCTTGTTTTCTCAGCAGATGGGTAAATACACGCAGCACTCGCTCTAATTCATTCTTCTGCCTTTCTTTTCCTCCTGCCCAGCCCTCTGTATGATCAGTACTGCAAAGATCACTTCTCAGATGGCCACTGTGACCAGGGCTGTAATAATTTTGAGTGCGAATGGGACGGCCTGGACTGTGCAAACAACATGCCAGAGAAGCTTGCAGATGGCACGCTGGTGGTGGTGGTTCTCATCACTCCTGAGAACCTGAAGAACAATTCTGTCAACTTCTTGCGGGAGCTGAGCCGCGTGCTGCACACCAACGTGGTCTTCAAGAAGAACCCCAAGGGAGAGTATATGATCTTCCCATACTACGGCAATGAGGAGGAGCTGAAAAAGCATTACATCAAGAGGTCAACGGAGGACTGGTCAGATATGCCTAGTGCTGTCATCAACAAAGTAAAGAGCAGCCTTTACTCCAGGGCTGGCAGAAGGCAGAAGAGGGAGCTTGATCAGATGGACATCAGAGGGTAAGGGGGACCAATGGGTTCCTTTCTCACTGAGCAGCATTTGTTTTCTGTGTTGATAATAGTAACACGCTATAAAGGGAAGGATGTAGGTCAGATAATTGTATTTAGATGTTGCCTTCTGTGTGAATAGAAACCGGATTTTGCTCTCATGTGGGAAAAGCAAGCGATTGCTCAGGAATCCCTGATACAATGCTGCGCCGACTCTCACGATTGAAGGAGTCCTGTGTATTGTTGGGAGCCGGGGCTGGGCTGGGTGGGACCTGGAAGCAGAGGTTGGCCTCACCGACTGTCTGACTTCAGGAAGTCATTGAGTTAAGCCTCAGTTTCTCCCTGGGAAATGCTTTCTAGAGCTTTGTTGTAAAACTCAATTACTGCAAACCATGTTTGGAGATCTTTCATATGAACGTATAGATCTAACCTCCTCCCTCTCTGTGGGCTCAATCAAAAGCCACTGAAAGCAAAGGAGTTAAGAGCAGCGAAACTGATGTGAAAAGATCTGAAGGCTCCCAAACAGCATTGTTTAAGACACCATAGTGTCTGGGTAATTTTAAAACGTTGTGAAGCAGAGATTCCCTGCCATTCCTGGGGGAAGGGAGTTAGATTTCACAGTATCCATTGAGGCAAATCCATAGAGGCAGACTGTGAGTGTGAGCTTGGGCCACAGAGGAGCAAGGAGATGGGTTCCCACCTTTGAATTCCCACTGACAAGGAGGCTAAGGGGAAAGGGGGATGCAGGGCTGATCTGTCCTCTCAGCGTGGCCATTGCTCCATGGTTCTCATTGAGTCCCCTCTCACACAGATCCATCGTCTACTTGGAAATCGATAACCGCCAGTGCATCCAGTCATCTTCCCAGTGCTTCCAGAGTGCAACTGATGTGGCAGCATTCCTGGGTGCTTTGGCCTCCCTTGGCAACCTGAACATACCCTACAAAATAGAAGCCGTTAAAAGTAAGTAGGGCTGGTCAGCTGGGGAGGAGAGACAGCCAAAACTTTCCACCCTCATCCATGTTTAGGTTATCTGTGAGCTGGCTGCATTTGAGCACAGTCTGGTTTTAATAACCCCCCCATCTTTTCTTCTTTTTTTTTTTAAAAAAAAAAAATTGGAAAACCAGTTTATTATTTTTTGCTTAGTCCAGGTTTATTTCAAAATCATTATCACTATAAAAGTTAGGGGAGGGAAAAGAAAGAAAAGGAAGAAAAGAAAACCCAACCGGCTCCAATCAATCAGTGACATGCAAGGAGTTGAAGTTTGTATCTTGAAAATCCCCCCTAAATCCTTTTGTCTTAACAGCTCAATGCAAGCGCAATGATTTGAAGTTTGCTAATCCTTTTCCTTAAAGGAGAAAAAAGTGAAGCTGTCTCCTGATGCAGCCTGGCTTGTGCAGCCGAGAATTTGCCAATAGTTTGCAATTCTGATTAATAGCGTATAAAATGACCTTATTTTGGGGGGGGCTGATTTAGATCAGACTTAGGTACCTCTATTAACTAATTTTCCTTCATTTCCACTCTGTCACTGGTTTGCTATGCAGCTTAATGTCTCAGCATCTCTTTGTGCCCCACTGTTTTGTAGGTGAAACGGCTGAGCCCACGAAGAACTCCCAGCTGTATCCTATGTACGTGGTGGTGGCTGCGCTGGTCTTGTTTGCTTGCATTGGAGTGGGAGTACTGGTGTCTCGTAAGCGGCGCAGGGAGCATGGGCAGCTTTGGTTCCCAGAAGGTTTCAAAGTGACTGAGTCGAGCAAGAAGAAGCGACGAGAACCACTCGGGGAGGACTCGGTTGGACTGAAGTGAGTAGTTTGCTTGCTAACCCCTTAAACAGAGCACAGCAGGGCTGGTTGGGGCTCTTCTGGTAGAACCCCTCGGAGTTTTGGTCTCTACTGCAACATATTGGCGTAGTGGGGAGGAGAAAAATCGGGGTTTCTTAAGAGTTCTGCATGGGGAAAACAGTGTTCCCATCTGGAAGAGGTTTTTAAATGCTTCGTGACCCGTTTGCACTTGGTGAGAGATGAAGGGTGACCTGAGGGGAATGTTCTGGAAATTGCCTTGTCCATTCGCCTGTCAGTTTGTGAGTGTAGATGAACACAGTCTGACATGAGCTAGTTCCTGCAGAGGAGCTCATGCTTTGTGTGGTTTTGTTTTTAAAGACCCCTCAAAAATGCTTCAGACGGCACGCTGATGGATGACAACCAAAATGAGTGGGGTGATGAGGAGACCTTGGACACCAAGAAGTTCAGGGTAAGCTCACTGCTGCGTTCCCTTTCTGGGCTGCCAGTAGGGTTTCGTCACGGAGGGAGCAGAGTGCTGTGGGAAGCAGCAGAGCTTGGGGGGGGACCCTCGGCGCCCTGTCTGTGCTGAGCATCACTGCTACCAGCTCCTTCACAAACCTGCATGTGACAAACACACCCTGGAGACTCCAAACTTCCCACGCTGGAGCTCAGCCCCCTCCTCCCACCTTGACTTGTGTGCTTTGCTCGATGCTCACTTCCCACTGTTGTTCTCAGTTCGAGGAGCAGGCGATGCTGCCTGACACAGATGACCAGACGGATCACAGGCAGTGGACCCAGCAGCACTTGGATGCCGCTGACCTGCGCATCTCCTCCATGGCGCCTACTCCACCGCAGGGAGAAATCGATGCAGACTGTATGGATGTCAATGTCAGAGGTCCCGGTAAGGTGGACTCCTTCCCCTTCTGTACAGCTTGCCAGTTAATCTAAAACCTTGCCTTAGCCCTCGCAGTGAGCAGTGGCAGGCAGCCCTACCTGTCTCTATTGCCAGTAAGGGGTCGCTGCTGGCTGTTCTGCATTGCACAGTTGCTATTGTGCCTGATTTAGAGATAGACCCTATCACATCTTGCGTTCCCTGAGGTCTCTTTTGTTTGGTAACTTAGATGGAAATCAGAGAACGCTTCTCTGCCCCTCCAAGATTCCTCTCCTCCCACCAAACTGCACATTTCGCAATCTTCAGGTTTTTCACTTCATTAATAGCTAATAGGCTTTAAAATTATTACAAGTATTTGGTCTTCCCAACATCTGTGACATTTTTCCCTGGGATAATAAGGATATTTAAGGCTGTGCTGTACCATACTTAGGTTTGCTTTGAGCAGCCTTCCTTATAAACTGCAGCGTGCACGTCAGTCTGCAAGCTGGGAGATGAAATAGGAAAAGCAGTGAGTGGTGAGATACCACAACGGAATTTCAGATCTGTATCAGAGGAAGGATATTCATGTTTGATGTTCAGATCCAGCCAGGAACTCAGTCTCGATGCACCCAGGAGAATAAACATCTATCGCAGGCAGCGCATCTCGCTGAGCCGCCCGCATTACGGAAGGGCCAAAAGCCTTTTTTCCACCGAGTTCCCTTGTGCTTTTCAGATGGTTTCACCCCCCTCATGATCGCCTCGTGCAGCGGAGGAGGCCTGGAGACTGGGAATAGTGAAGAGGAAGATGATGCTCCTGCTGTCATCTCAGACTTCATTTACCAAGGCGCCAGCTTACACAACCAGACTGACCGCACCGGCGAGACCGCCCTTCACCTGGCTGCCCGGTACTCGCGCTCCGACGCTGCCAAGCGCCTCCTGGAAGCCAGTGCTGATGCAAACATCCAGGATAACATGGGCAGGACGCCCCTGCATGCTGCCGTCTCTGCTGATGCCCAAGGAGTCTTCCAGGTAAGTGATCCTTTTCACTGGGGGTTTCTGGGTGGAAGCGCTGCTGCCACATTACTGAGCTTATTGCCGGGTCACCGGGTTGTCCTGGCGAGGTGCGGGGTGAGAGGCTTGAGAACTGAAGCCCTTGTTGTCTCAGGGAATGGCACAGTGATGCAGCAACCCCTTGGATGTGCACCCCCAGACTGGGAACAGGGACTGGAGGGATCAGCCTCGGGAAAGGGGGTTGCAGGTCCTGAGACCCAGGTACCTGCTGTGTCTGCTGTCTATCCCTCCTAACGTTTGTGTTCCCCACGCTTTGGCCCTTGTGACAGATCCTAATTAGGAACAGGGCAACTGATCTTGATGCCCGAATGCACGACGGGACCACTCCCCTCATCTTGGCCGCTCGCTTGGCTGTGGAGGGCATGCTGGACGATCTCATCAACTGCCATGCAGACGTCAATGCCGTGGATGATCTAGGTACTGTGGGTGGCTGAAACACTCCCTCAGAGGTGGAAGGAAAGGGCTGCTCACTGTTACTCTCATCCCTTACTAATGCATGTTGTATTTTGTGGTCTTCCTCTGCAGGCAAGTCGGCACTGCACTGGGCAGCTGCTGTGAATAATGTTGAAGCTGCATTAGTCCTCCTGAAGAACGGTGCCAATAAGGATATGCAGAACAATAAGGTAGGGATCTCCTGGGCTGGAAAGACCCATTTGGGGAGTCTGTTAAAGGGTAATTTTGGCCTAAAATACAGCACTGTCTGGCACTGAGACTCTGATTTGATTGTTCTGCTGTGAATGAAGCTGCTGGATTTAGCTCAAAGATGCATTGTGGGATTTGGTCCTATGGGTGATGCTGAGGGGCCATGCAGTGCTTGTGAATCAGTGCTTACTTGGCTCTCTCCTCATGTGTTCTGGGTCACTTGCGGGGTCTGATACCAGTGTAAGGACATGGCTCAGCAGGAGAATCTGATCTCTCACCAGAGGAGAGACGATTAGCGTCTCTGCCACCCAGGTGCATGGTGCTGGGCATGGAGCTGAGGATTGTGTTAGCCAGGAGAACCTGTGAACTTAAACCTAACCCTCTTTGCTGGCTTTCTAGGAGGAGACCCCACTGTTCCTCGCAGCCAGAGAAGGGAGCTACGAAACAGCCAAGGTGCTGCTGGACCACTTTGCCAACCGTGACATCACGGACCACATGGACCGTCTCCCACGGGACATCGCCCAGGAGCGTATGCACCACGACATCGTCAGGCTGCTGGACGAGTACAACCTGGTGCGGAGCCCACCGCTGCACAACGGCCCCCTGGGGGCACCCACGCTGTCCCCACCACTCTGCTCTCCCAACAGCTACATCGGCAACCTGAAACCCGCCGTCCAGGGCAAGAAGGCCAGGAAGCCAAGCACCAAGGGCCTGAGCTGCAACGGCAAGGATGCCAAAGACCTCAAAGCCCGGAGGAAAAAGTCACAAGATGGAAAAGGATGTCTGCTTGACAACTCCAGTGTGCTGTCTCCAGTGGATTCCCTGGAGTCACCCCATGGGTACCTGTCGGATGTTGCCTCCCCTCCGCTGATGACCTCTCCGTTTCAGCAGTCCCCTTCCATGCCTCTCAATCATCTGCCAGGCATGCCTGATGCCCACATGAGCATCAATCACCTCAACATGGCGGGGAAGCAGGATATGGCCCTGGGCAACTCCAGCAGGATGGCCTTTGATTCGGTGCCGCCGCGTCTCTCTCACCTCCCCGTCTCCAGCCCCAGCACGGTGATGAGCAACGCCCCAATGAATTTCTCTGTCGGCGGAGCGGCCAGTCTGAACGGGCAGTGTGACTGGCTCAGCAGGCTGCAGAATGGCATGGTCCAGAGTCAGTACAACCCCATGAGAGGCAACCTGCAACCGGCCACGCATCAGCAGGCGCAAAACCTCCAGCACGGCATGATGACCTCCCTGCACAACGGCTTGCCCACCACCAGCTTGTCGCAGATGATGAGCTACCAAGCCATGCCCACCACCCGGCTGGCTTCCCAACCTCACCTGATGCAGAGCCAGCAGCTCCAGCAGATGCAGCAGCAACAGCTCCAGCAGCAAAACATGCAGCCGCAGCAGCAGCCGCCGCAGCAGCCCCCGCAGCAGCCGCAGCAGCAGCAGCCTCAGCAGCATCACAACCCCGGCTCCAACACCAGTGGCCACATGGCCCAAAATTTCCTTGGTACCGAGCTGAGCCAGCCCGACATGCAGCCGGTGAGCAGCAGTACCATGGCAGTCCACACCATCCTGCCTCAAGATTCCCAGATGCTGCCCACATCTCTGCCATCCTCCCTCGCCCAGCCCATGACCACCACTCAGTTTCTAACTCCACCTTCCCAGCACAGTTATTCCTCCCCCTTGGACAACACCCCCAGCCACCAGCTCCAGGTGCCCGACCACCCTTTCCTAACACCATCTCCGGAGTCACCGGACCAGTGGTCCAGCTCATCTCCTCACTCCAACGTGTCCGACTGGTCCGAGGGCATCTCCAGCCCTCCCACGAGTATGCAGTCACAGATGGGACACATCCCTGAAGCCTTCAAGTGAACCATGGTGTTTCAGAGACGCTGGTGCTCAGCGGGAGGCAGAATCTGGAGGGAGATCTTGTTTTTTAAAAGGACCTTGGATGCTTTTATTAAAGGATCCATTTTAAATATGTTTTTATAAAAAAAAAAAAATTAAAAAGACAAATTAATTCCTTTTTTTTTTTTAGTATTTATTTATGTACTTTTTATTTTACATGAAAACACTGCCTTTTTATTTATATGTTCTATTGTTAAGAACTCAATGTGGAACACCAGTTGTGTTCCAAGAGATCAAAAAAATTAGCTTTTTATAGGACATTCTCTTTTGTTTGGGGGGGGGGGTTTCACTGTGTTTGATTTGAGAGGAAATGTTTATGTAAAGCTAGAAGCAATGATTTGTGATGCTGAAATGTCATTAATTTATTTTTTTTTCTCTTTCAACTCAGAAAGAGAGGTAAGAAAGAAAAGGGGAACGAAAAATTGACCTAAAAATGCCATTCCTTAAGGGAAAGAAAAAAAGAAATAAAAAAAAAAGTGTGGACAGATTTTTAGAAATGTACTTTAAAATGTTTCCTTTGCCATAATACCTGAGAGGACATTTTTTGGTACCAGTCATGAATCCTTGTTTAAATTTCAGTATTATATAGTTGTACATTTGCCTTGATAAATAGGAATTTTTGTTCTCTCTCCTTTTTTTTTTATATATATATATACAAAA
>VZTU01006221.1:46146-76817 GCA_013400835.1 Zapornia atra | reverse complement strand
GTGGGCCCCCCGGGCCGCCTGTCGCAGCAGGGGGCAGGCGGCGGGTCCCCGGCAGTCCCGGGACTGGGGGGCCCCTGGTC
The DNA here is from genome assembly GCA_013400835.1 of Zapornia atra. Taxonomy (NCBI): domain Eukaryota; kingdom Metazoa; phylum Chordata; class Aves; order Gruiformes; family Rallidae; genus Zapornia; species Zapornia atra. The sequence goes on along the minus strand of VZTU01006221.1, from coordinate 76,737 downwards.
CCGGTCGGGACGGGTTGCGATGCCGCAGGGAGAGGTGAAGCTGTGAAACGCACCCGCAGTCAGCGGGGCCGCTGCGCTGCCGACACGTCTTTCCTGAGGGATTTGGGCTGCTCTGGGTCGCCTCGAGTGAGTGCCGCGGTGGGACCGGCGCTCGCTGCGGGCGTTCCGAGGGACACTTCGTGCGGCGGGGGAGAGGAGAGACTCGGCGGTCAGAAGCACCTCCTGACGCTCGCTGTTTCCCTTGACAAGCCGCAATACTTCTCACAACAACTCAAAGTGGTTGTTTTCCGAGTTGCCAAGTGCCATAGGTCTTTAGTGGAGCAGCAACTGGTGCTGACTCAGTAGTACAGCGGCCTCAAAGTGTTCGGGACCCGCTGGTGCGATGGGCTGGCGGGCAGGCTCCCTTATGCGCCAGAGGGGAGTGTTTTGTGCTGCTGCTGTCACAGGTCACATCGAGCTTCGTGCTTCTGGTTCCCAGAGAGCTCTTTTCCCCGAATAACATTTGTAACTATGGTTGTTTTCTGTGAGAAAAGCCGGTAGGAAACTGTTAGTGGTGCTGAAGATACAGAGTGTGTTGGCTCTGAGGGTTATCCACATCTGTGCAGCTGTCTGTGTAGGGGAAAAAAAATAATCTCTGAAAAACTCGTGTCCCAGATACTGACTTTAGAGCTGCCAATCTCATTTCCCAGCTATTCTTGTCTTTGGGATTGCAGTGGGGTTTTTAATTCTCTCAGTTCTCATTTCTAGGAACCTGTGTAACAGGTGAACATGTTATTCACTGCTTGGTATGTGCACATGTGTGTGCAAACGTGTGTGTGTGTGTATATAGGTACACGTGAGAATTGCTGTGAGCACTCTGTAACCTCCTTTGTGGGCATACTTGTTTAAGAGTAATTTATTTAGCTTGTGTCCCTTGGAGATAGGATTAAATTAATTCCCCCAAATAAATTATTCCTTCTAGCAGATAAATTTTCACAGAGGAGTTTAAAACCAATCATGGCCATAGAGCTCATCAGGTGAAATTTATTGATGGGCTTGTCTAGAGAGTAGTTTTAATCTTTTTTTTTTTTTCTTTTCCTCTTTGGTAGCATTTTCTTGGCATGTCTGGAAACACCTTCTGCAATTGTTATTTCTGGTGACTAATGTTTAGCAGGCTGCTTGGCATTATCTATTAATAAACCTGCTGCAAGTTAAGAGTTTCCAAAACTAGATAAAGCAGAGATGGATGGATCTTAACTTGCAGAGTTATTTCTCATCTATAAATTTCTTCAGATCAGCCCTGCTGTTAATTCTGGACTGGGGCCAGGGAGGGTCAGTATCACTGGGTTGATATCTTCTGTTTAAATTACCTGACATGGGCACGTTGGTTTTATTTGGACTTAATTCCTCAAATCTTGCATGCTTTCACTGCTGTGTGCAGTCTGTTAATATTAACTTCCCTTCTGTAAGGAATCTGATACCCTCATATTGAACTTCTGTAACGTGCAACGTTGGAGATGTTGTTGTAGGAATGGCAAGCCAGTGCTTGAAAGGAGAGCTCTATGCTGATTTTATTTCACTAACCACTGGTACTGCTTGTTACAGAGACGTGGTGTAAAGTGTTGGGATGCTTTTTCATCCTGTACAGCTGATAAGACACTGCAGGGAGTGAAGTCTGCATTGGAGATTCAGGAGTGGGTATTTAAGCTGTAAAAACAGTTGGCTTTTATCCTCAACTGTTATTTCAGAAACAACTTTTCTATTCAGAACAGAACTGTTAGCTAGATAGCAACGTTTTGGCCAGTTAAGGTGGTGCTTTCCAGCAGGTCACTCTTTTGGCAGATTTTTTTTTAATTAGGGTTGGTTTTTTTTTCCTTCTCCACTTTGCACTGTGTTGGATTGAAGCACTCGTTTATTTGGAGGGGAAGGAGGAGCTTTTGCTCCCTGGCAGTGTTCAAGGCCGGGTTGGATGGGGCTTTGGGCACCCTGGGCTGATGGGGGGGGGTGTCCCTGCCCATGGCAGGGGAGGAACTGCATGACCTTTAAGGTCCCTTCCAACCCGAACCATTCTAGGTTTCATTGAAAACAAGACTGTCCCATGTTCCTAAAGCTTCACTCAGCTGAACTGGAAAAATACTGAAGAAGAAATCTGGTTTTGTGAGCTTCCCTCCTCTCCAGATCCTTAAGGGATGGTAAAATTGAAAAATACACGTGCCTGATTACTCTACAGAGCATCCTGTGTACCACATTCCTAACTGGGCTTGTTTGGCAGAGTTGGAATACTTTTGTGCCTGTCCTTTCCACTCTGACGTACAGCTCTGACTGTGATGCTGTGTCAAAGTGAGAACATTGATTAATTATTAAGTGTTAAGGGGGGGGATTGATTGTTTTTTATAAACAGTTTTGCTATTATGCAGCGTTTGTTTAGAAGGGAGAATATTTATGATGAAAACCCAGTTGCCTTTCTCAAAATAAACAACTCCCCTGTCCTACATGATGTTTCCTTTATTAAAACAGAACTAGACTGAGTTCTGTTGAGGGGAATAACATCTGATGACTCCTTTCTTGAGATGTTTGCCTCTCATCTTACCTGTAAAAAGGTACATTCACGTTGAGCAGCAGTAGGACACTGCTGAAGATTGTCTTTAATGGAATTAAATAATAATTTCTCAACTCTTTGTAATTAAATTGAGCTTACTGAAGTGCTTCTGAGTTCTACTGTAGGCTGACTGTGTCTTGTCTGCCATGTGTACTTCTACTTAAGACAGATTTGGGGAAATGTAACAGTGTAATACTACTGGTGTTGTAACAGTCTGAGATGTAACATTTGTATGGGACTGAACTGTGGGTGGTTAATTACTCTTGGAGTTATTTCTTAGTATGGTTGTTAAATAATGTGCATTGTTACCACGCAGCGTTAAGCTTCATTGATGCTGGACTGGGATTTAGGAACACAGTGTTAGGTGTAGAGATTTTCTACTTCGAGTTCTTTGAGTAATGTTGTTTCTGAGGTAAAACATAGCTTAGGTGCTGTATGTATTATGAGAAAGGAAACTGACTTGTCATCTCTTTTTGCCTTAACAGGGCAGAAGAAGGAATCTCTGTACAGCATCCCCTACTAGTTTGTCGTGCAGCATCTGAGCCTGCCGGGTGCCGTCATGCAGCAGCCTCCACAGACTGTCCCAGCAGGAGCGGCAGCTCCGCCTCCCGCGGGCATGGCGCGGAACGTGTACTGGAGGAACAGCTCGCTCGGTAAACGAGCCAACGCAGCAGCTGCCCCCGTGCAGCCTGTGACAGACCCTTTTGCATTTGGCAGACAAACTCCACAGGGTTCCCCTTTAGATAATCCATCCAAGGGCAATGCGTTGGTTATGCAAAGTTCTTCCCCAGCGGTGTTCCCGCAGCCAGCCGTTATGCACCCTTCACTGTCACATGCAGGGGACAATCCTCATGGACCGCACATGTCTTTATCCGCTCCTCTATCTCAACCAGGAATAAATACCAGTACTTTTTCTAATGTTCCTTCATCATCCCCAGCATATCCTATCATGAGTACTTCAGAAATGCATCCAAACCCAGATCTTGGACTCCATGGGCCTCCGGTACCGTTGCATTATAATACAGGAGCTGCAGTTGAAAATTCTTTCGGTGTGCATCCCGGAGTGGTGTCTGCATCAAACCAACCTGGAGGTAGACCAGATGTTAGTAGAGATCCAAATGGTGTTCCATCAGGACCCAATGCAACGCCCTTCTTCCGTCCACCTCCTCAGCAGCCTGTGTCTCAGTGGAGGCCTGTTCAAGGTAACATGCAGTCTCCAGTTCGAAATTTTGTGCCCTATCCTGAGCCGTCTTCTCAGATGGATGTTCATAGCATTTCACAGTCTCCTGTTAGCACTTCTCATCCTCCTGCACAAACAAATTTACAGCAGGGCCCTGTTCACCAAGGTATTCCACAAAATATCATGCAAGCGCCTTTAGCCGTTGGCTGTGAAAAGAATGGGAAAAATGGCTCTGCAAATAGCAGTCATCACATGAACAGCATCCAGCCTGGAAATGTCTTTAGGCAGAACACAGAAATGACTAACACGTGGTTAAGTCAGCCATACCAGGAACAGTTTTACCCACAGCCACCATTGCCAGATTCCAGTTTTGTCGCTCCCGCAGCTCAGGAAAATAACCCCAAAAACCAGTCTCCAGATACATCTGAAACATCAAATAGGCTTGTTGCCACAGATCGAGATTCAGGAACTCTCTCCATGTTTTTCAAAGGGGATGAGGCAGAAAATGAAGAAATACTGTCATCTGAAAAGAATTACTTAGTTGAGAAAACAGAGTTTGATGCTTGTCAACCAAATCTGACGTCCTTGTATCACCAGCCAGTGCACCCTCAGCGGCTTGCAACTAACGTTCTCTCTCAGGCACAGATGGGTACAGGTTCAGGCAGTGAGGTGGTACAAAAAGGATTGGATGTCCAGTACTTTCCTAAAATTGTAAGTCAGCAGGAAGCACAGACTGCTAAGCACCCTGTGTTTGCTGGTGATGACAGGGCACGTGTAGGTGATGCATCTGGGAATGGTGGGTCACAATATGAAAATGTTGAGAACCTGGAGTGCATTCAGAATCAAGAAGTGCTGCCAAGTGAACCACAGAACATCAGTGCTTCATCCCCTGCTTCTGGCCCTGATCCGTACAGATACGGAGCCTTTCCAGGTCAGATGCTTCCAAAGAATGCTGTTGTGAGCCATGCTGAAGGAGGACCAAATTTGGAGGCACCTGATTCATTACCTCACCCTGTCCGACCAGATAGCGTCTCTTCAAACTATAGCAACATTAGCCATAGGAGCACTTCTAGCTCAGCAAGACCTCAAGAGCAAGTCGGTACGTTTATTCAGCAGGAAAGTGGGAAGCCTGATGAAGAATCTTCTGCTAGTTTCTTTAAACAGATTGACTCCTCTCCTTTGGAAGGTGATTCAAGTGAGCCACACCTTAGCAAGAACTACCACGCTAATCTATCCCAGCCGCCAACTCCAAGTCCTCCTAAGCCTACAGGAGTATTTCAGACAAGTGCAAATAGTTCTTTTGAGCCTGTAAGGTCCCATGGAGTTGGTATAAAACCTGCAGAGATTGACCAAGCAAAGATGGTGGTTGAGTTAAGAGAGAACCACTCAAACCAAAAGAGTATCAAGAAGAATACAGCTGTGCTGGCTGCATCCCCAGGCAATCTTGAACAGCCACCAGATAACCTGGAAACTATTTTCATGCCTCAGGGTCACCCACTGCCTCTTGCAGTCACTGGTGAAGCTGGAAATATGTTGCACTCTGGACCCATTATGGAAAACATGCAATCAGTATCTGAGAGAAGGTCCTCAACAAGAGCTCAGGGAGCAGTTAAGAAGTGTGATAGCCCAGCGACAACTTTGTGGGCTCATAATGAGTTACCTAATTTTGGGGGAAATGTTCTTCTGGCTCCTGCTGCTCCTACAGTGTACGTACCTGCCAAGCAAACCGTAGAAGTCATTCAGCCACCAGAAGAAGGCCTAGCTAATCAGCAGCCAAGTAAACCAGGGACTATTGCTGTGCAGCTTTCCCAAGATGGAAATATAACTTCTGAAAATCTTGAGAATCCTCCCAAAATGGGAGAAGAGGAGGCACTTCAGTCTCAGGCAAGTTCTGGTTATGCAAGTTTGCTGTCTTCTCCACCTACAGAGTCTTTGCAACATCAGCCTATCCTGATTGCTCAGCCTAATCAAAGCTATAACTTGGCTCAGCCAATTAATTTTTCTATTTCTCTATCTAATCAGCTAAGCAGCAATGAAAACAATCAAGCAATGAAGGACTCTGGGGTTGGGGACAAGCCTGCAATGGGTCCCCAGACTTCACATGCTGGTGGGATCATTTCTGGGGAAAACATGCCGTTATCTGTGATGCAAGTTGGATCTCTGTTAGTTAATGCAATTCCAAATACTAATTTGATAAAACATAATTTATTACAAAACCCTGTTAATTCCTCTGATACAGCTTCTAATCAGCCTGCAAACTTGCTTGTGAAAACTCCGCTTAATTTGGCTCCAGAAGGGCAGAAAAATGTCAGTATGGAAGGTTTTGTTCCTGAATTTGCTAGCAAATCAGGGTCTAACTCATCTGTTTCTCCTGGGATGAATCTCCCCGGTGGAAGTGCAAATGCACTAGTGCCCCCTGTTAATTCTGTAGCACAGGCTAGTAATTCTGCAAACCTTTCAAATAGCAAAGAAGAATCTGCTGGAGTGCTCGACTTCACAGTGTCACGGACGTTGGAGAAAAGCAGTGCAAATAATTCTGTGCAGGTGCATCACCAGTCACATTCTCATGGTCCAGTATATCCTCAGCAGTCGGCTGGTGGTGCTGGTCAGGTGGGTCCTGAGATGCATGACAAACAGCATTTCTATCAACAGGTGACAAAAGATGTACAGCATGAGGCTGTATCAGACAGAGCTGTACAGGGAGCACTGCCGTCTCAACCACAAATGCAAGCAGCTCACATGCAGCAACCAGCCTGTTCTGGGCAGTCCTCAGTTCCTTCAAACTACCAGGGTGCCACGGGGCCTAAAGTCACGCCGGCATCGCAACAGCATGAGAACCAGGAGCTGAGTAGCCACCCGCAGCCTGTGGGAGCCCAAGAGGCAAGTTCAGCCCAGCTGGCAGCAAGGTACGATCAGACAAGTCCTGAGAAGCAGCCAGCCTCTGGACAGTCATCCGGTGCTCCAACTTCCTCAGCCCCTTCTACCACCAGCAGCCAGTCAGCCATGCCAAATGTGCAGCAAGACCTGCAGCGTCCATCCCTGCCTCAGACTCCTCAGGATGCCTTTGGTCCAGCCCAGAACCCTTACTACTACTACAGACATCCTTACGATGCTTACCAGCCTCCTTATCCACCACCTTATCCTCCTGCAGACCCCAGAACAGCTCATCTTTATTACATGGTAAATTTTGCTTTTATCCTTCCCCCTATCCCAGTATGTATTAGTGATTTTCATCTTCGAATTACCAGTTTAAACAGTTTTGTCATGATGAACATTCAGTGGAGTGTTTAAGTGTTTAATTGTGGGGAAAATCCAGATAGCAGAAACAATAACAGAGGTTATAAAAACTTAAAGCAGTTGCAAATACCAATTCCAGTTGGCACAGATGTCAGCTGACAGTATTTTATTTGATTCTTTGGAAAAAGTTGGCAGCTGTTACTGTCTGAGCTGCCCAGGGGTTGGGGTTTGGTTTCCATCTGCTGCCTGAGTTACTGAGTTCAGCAGAGTGGCCAGCGTGGTGGCTCAACTGCCTCCAGTCCAGACTTAACGCTTTTAATTCTGAAATTCAGCATAAAAATGGGCTTGAATATAAGAGGTGTACTGCAAGCTATTCTGTTGTCTGTTGATCTGCATCTCTTCAGGTAGTATGGGGTATATGGTGATTTGGTTTTAAAGGTTTCTTCTTGGAGGTGGGAGGCCTCTTACCTCATGTCAATCTCTTTTCTAGGAGGATAGCTATGGACAGTACGACCCACGGTACAGACACTATGATAGCACCAGCAGTGCTTATGTGGATCCTGGGAGCTACCGGTATCCTGAGCCTGAACGTCCTAGTTCCAGAGCTAGTCACTGCTCTGACAGGCCTTCTTCTAGGTATGTGATTCCTAAATTGAGCAGAGATCCGGTGTACCCTGAAGCAGTGAGGGTAATGATGCCTGGTGAAGTTTTCTAGCATCAGCTGCAGTGAGGAAGTTCAAAAACTCATTGTGTGCTGCCATAGGGGCGGATGGGATCAAATACCAGCCTGAAAAGCATGTGATTCCATAGTCTTTTCTGCTGCTAAAGTGTTATTGCTCCTTCCATTCAGTTCTCTGGGTGGTTGGTGTTTCTGCCAGGAAAGAAGTCGCTGTGATGGACTTGTCAGTGCTGAGCTTGGCTCTTTTTCATGTGTGCTGTGAAAGAGCAGCGTAGGCCACGGGTTTATCAACCAGTGCTAGTTTAGTTTCTGGCTAGAACTTAAGCAGTGGCTCCCAGTTCTGTTAATAAATGGCACTTTTTCACATTGGCCTGGGATTTGCCTTGCAAGCATAGCTGTACCTGTGGCCTACTGTGACAGGTTCATTTGTCTGATGATTATTTATCTGGGTGGATAAGCTTTCTCACAAAACTCCCAAGCTGTGGTTCATGGGGCAGGTTTCACCCACTGATTTTGCTACACATTTTGTTGCAGGTAGCACATGAATTAGGAAAATTTAAAAGCTTTGGTCTGTCTGACCAATTGTCTGATTGCATGAAATAAAAAAACTTGAGGGAAACAAGGTGTTCAGATGCTACTAGGGAATATTAAATAAAAACCAAATATCAGGTGGCAAGGAGAAATTAAAACCTTAGCCATTCCCAAGCAAGAAGCACCAAATTACCTTCTAGGAATTGCTGTTTTTCTGATGATTTTTGCATAAGTGATTTGTATGGATGTCAAATTAATGACAAAATGCTACTGCTTACCACCTCCAGATCTTAGGAGGTGTATGTTGGCCTTGAGGAGTACAAAACAATGGCTGTAGCTGCATGTGATAACTTACTGTCTTCTTAAGTTAATCTAAATGCACTGTGAGCTCTTGTAATGAGATAATAACCTCTAGTTAACTTCCTGGTGTGTACTCTTCTTATGTGCTATTTTTACAAGAGGTTGAAATTCCCATGTGTGGCATCGGGCAGATCAAAGCTGTCAGGCAGAGCAGCTCTGTTGGTGTTGATGTGTGATGTGAGGGTGCAGTGGGCTGTGGGCTGTGGTGAGGGACAGCAGGGCCACCAGCGCCTGACAGTGGCAAAGTCAGTGTGATAGTGTGTCTGAAACTTGCCCTTAGTGCTCCAGTTCTGATGATGCAGCTTTGTAAACTCTGCTTGGGGAAGGGAGGGGAATAACATCCTTCTGAAGGAGACTGAGAACTTTGGTTGGGTGGATAAACCTGGTGTAAGATCTAATCTCCTCCTCTGCAGAGGGAGGTGCTGTGTTAGCAAACTTCCTACGCGTTCCAGGGAGGAGCATCACTTGACTTGCTTGGCTACTTTGAAGTTTGTACTATCAGCTGTTTGATCAGTTGTAGAGGAGCATGAACGTTCCCATCATTCCACACGGGCATTAACTATCTATCCCTTCTCTGTGTGTGTGTATAGATAGGTGTGTTTGTGACCACACATGTGGATATACACACATAAGTATATATGACACACAAAATTTTTCACCTAACATTCATCTTCTAGCTTTTTTCAGTAATTGTGGGATGGTGTCCTAAAAATGGCATTTAATAAAGGCTCATGATTTTTCTAGTAATGGCCCCATCTTTGGTTTTTCCATCAAAAGTATCCTAATTATTTTTTTTGTATGTATACTGACTCTTAGTTTGAAGTGCTGGTTTTAGTCAGGTTCTTGTGCCACTCTATTATTTTGGGAGGATCCGTTTTCTAACATGGGCTCTGTAAATAAATATTTTCTTCTATTTGCTCAAACAAAAACCAAGCCTTTCCTACACGCTGCTGTCCATCCAAGCCCACTGAGAAGGGAAATAACCTAGAAGATCCCTGGAATTATTTGTGTAGTGATGTACAGTGTTCCAAGGGCATCTCAATACTATCTCATTTATTCACAGGATGAAACATAATTAAATGTTAGGATGTGTGAGCACTCTGAGCATTGCTGCACCTACAGAAAAGCTGAGATTGGGAAACAGGCTGAGTGCAGAATGAAAGGAAAGCTTTGGGATTACAGTAGTGCTGGTCCTGGCCAGCCACAGGCTGCCATCAGCTCCAAGTCAAACAAGGTGATGCAACATTGAGGTTTTTGGCCAGGTACTCAAACGAAAGGTGTAGCGTGTTCTGGTCTTGTTTCTTCTCTGACTGTACTTAACACTGGTGACAGATGCTCTTGAAGACTGAAATGTGCTACTGAGTTATCTGTAAGAGTGCTGGTTCATGTCCTGACCTGTGTTCATGACCTTTTCTCTAGACCATCCCTCCTCTCTTCATCGCCGTAAGATGTATAACGAGATGCTGTTAAAGTTGAGGGAGCAATTATTTCATTACTTGCTAAGCTACTGACTTCTGTGTTGAGAGAGTTCAAAGGTGGTAATTACAGCAGTAGTTTCTGTGATTAATTGACTGTAAGTAAATCTATCACTAAAGCAGTTTATGAAGCTACATCTGTGTAGTAAGGGCTGTCAGCTTTTTGTCACAGAACAATTTAGCAATATGTTGGTTTGAAAAGCCTTTGTGTTAGGATTTCTTGATTTCCTGTAAGTGCATTGTTTAAAACTCTCCCTAATCACTTCTGGCATGTAGTTAGAATCACAGAATGTGTGAGGTTGGAAGGGACCTCTGGAGGTCACCTAGTCCAACCCCCCCTGTGCAGTGAGCAGGGATGCTTCAGAAAAGATTGAAGGAGGAATAATAACTCTTTGTACCTGTGCACTGTCTTTCAGGCAAGGGTACAGTGAAGATTACTATACAAAAAGTGGATGGAGCGACTATTATCCAGACTATTACCCCAACTCCTATGATTATGGAGGTAAGGTGTCAAAATGAACTCTGCATTTTTTCTATATAAAATTGCAAGGTTAAACAAAAAATATGGGGAAGAGAAACTTGAAGATCAGAGAATTAATATTAATCATATTAATAAAACTGATAACCTTTCCACAGCCACCAAGAAGAAAGTTCTACTTGCTGAAAATCGATCTGTGGGCTTACTTCAGTTCCTAATACCGTGCCATCCTTGTCTGATTTTTATTCAGTAGAAGTAGTAGACAGAAAACTCACTACCAGCCTTCCGTTTACCTTTTTGTTGTGGAAGCACACCATTCTAACTCCACAGAATAGTTTTCTTCAATGTGCTGGGCCTGTATCCTTGGTGTGTTACCTGCAGGCAGACTTGAAAAGTCAATTTTGGATGGGTGTAAACAAATTGAGTCATGACAAGAATTTGGTTTTGTCTATAATTACCTGAATGCTTAGAGACAGGCTGGTGTTGGTACTCTGAAGATAATTGCTTGTGTAGTGCCTGGGAGGATTTTAAGCAACATCTGTCCACATCCTGAGACATTTAGTGTGATGCTCTGAGGACTGACCACAAAGATTCTGTTAATGTTTGTTGAGTTATTATCAGGTTATGATTGAGTTTTAAAGGTGTTAGGTAAGATCGACCTTTCTGATGGCAAACACTGTTCAGAAGTATTTAGCTAACTATGATAACCATGTCTCTCTTAAAGGTGTGAAGTTGTGTTTTTTTGAGTTAGTTTGTTTTTTAACTAAAAGCATGTGGACATCTTTATGTAGCTTTGAATACATTGTTTTGTTTTGCTCTATGCTTTGGTTTTGCTATGTGCTTCAGGACCAAATCAATATGTAGTTAGAAAGGAGTAGAAAAAGGTTCTTCTAGTCCAGTTTCCAATGCCTTAACCATTTCTTTGTGTTTTCCAAAGATCCAAGTCGCTGGGAGCGTTACTCAGCATACGACCCCAGATACAGAGATCCTAGAAGTTATGATCAGAGGTATTGGTATGATGCTGAACACAATGCTTACCAGAAGAGAGAAGCATATCCATACAGCAACAGGTTTGTCCATTCAGTCCACCTTCTCTGTGCTCTATCCAAGTCTCCAGCAGCACGGGGCCGTGGTGCTGATGACGATGCACTAGTGTGTGTGTCTGAGTGAAGGTGGAGAATCTAGCACTGGTTTCTTTGGGGCTGAGTGCACCAGAATTTTGTGTTACCAGAAAATTAAGTTACAGCAGTAAGTGTTAAGACAAAGGCTGAGGCTTTGCTTGTGCACTAACAGAAGTGCTGCTTTTTTTCCCCAAAGGGCTGCCCCAAAGCCTTCCAATTTATGAACTGTTGTGGTAGTTGTATCAGGCATCAGAATTTCAGGCTATTGGGCAGCTTTGAAATTTAAACTGTCAGTAGTCTCTAGGAATGCAGATGCATCCTGTACCAGACTGCTAAAATGCAGAACTACATACATTTCACAGATCAATGTTGCTAGTTCTTTCTGTAGCTTTAACATAGGTCCTTGAGGGGAAAAAACCTCTTAAGCAAAGGATTTAAGGCAGTAGGATCAAATGAATGTTCTGTGGATTTTTCTAAAACAGACTCTGAGTATTATATTGGTCTTTTAATATTCTGGGTGAACTTCTTGAAGAAATGTCACCTGAACAGCCTGGAGAGCTGGTTAGGGAGAAACCTAATGAAATTCAACAAGAGCAAGTGTAGAGTCTTGCACCTGGGGAGGAATAACTGACTGTATCAGTACAGGCTGGGAGATGACCTGCTGGAGAAGAGCTCTGTGGAGAAGGACCTGGGGGTCCTGGTTGATGAGAGGTTGGCTATGAGTCAGCAGTGTGCACTGGTGACTAAGAGAGCCAATGGGATCCTGGGACGCATCAGGAAGAGTGTGTCCAGCAGGTCGAAGGAGGTGATCCTCACCTTCTACTCTGCCTTGGTCAGGCCCCACCTGGAGTGTTGTGTCCAGTTCTGGGCTCCCTGGTATAAAAAAGACAGGGATCTCCTGGAGAGAGTCCAGAGAAGGGCTACGAAGATGATTAGGGGCCTGGAACATCTCTCCTATGAGGACAGGCCGAGTGAGCTGGGGCTGTTTAGTCTGGAGAGAAGAAGACTCAGGGGGGACCTAATTAGTGTTTATCAATATCTTAGGTATGGGATGCAGGGGGAATTGGCTAGCCCCTTTTCAGTGTCTATGGGGACAGGACAAGGGGCAATGGCTTTAAACTGGAGCACAGGAAGTTCCTCACCAACATGTTGAAGAACTTTTCCCCAGTGAGGGTGAGGGAGCCCTGGAATAGGCTGCCCAGGGGGGTGGTGGAGTCTCCTTCTCTGGAGAGATTCAAGTCTCGTCTGGATGCCTATCTGTGCAATATGAGCTGGGGAGCTGCTTTGGCAGGGGGTTGGACCCCATGATCTCTCGAGGTCCCTTCCAACCCCTGTGATTCTGTGAAGTTAGGTACAGTTTTCTTCTTGACAGGGATGCAGTGGAGTCACTTCCCCCAGCGATGTGGGTGGCTGTGTTCATCTTTGCTCTGTATGCTTGTTTCTTTTTCAGACACGACCGGTATGAAGATAACTGGAGATATGATCCTCGTTTTACTGGAAGCTTTGATGATGAATCTGAACCCCACAGAGATCCTTATGGTGATGAATTCGATAGACGCAGCGTCCACAGTGAGCACTCAGGTCACAGCCTGCGTAGCTCCCGCAGCGTTCACAGTCACCAGAGTAGTTTCAGCTCTCGCTCCCAACAAGTGAGTTTCAAATGGTCAGGTCAAGTGTTCTTTCAGCTGAGTTGGGTTTTTCTTTATGTTAGGGGTGGGTGTAGCATTAGAAATGTAGAAATATTTCTGGGGTTAGCTTGTGTTTTGAAAACTTTTATTCTGTAAGTTAAGGCTGGTTTGTAATCTAGTGTTAAACTTAATATTTATCACAGTTACCAAGAGAACTTTAACCAAAATCAGCACTCAGCTTTGCAAGTTGCCACACACAGAGAAATGGAAAATTTCCTCTACTGAATCCATTTGCTGTTTGTGAGAACTTTGCCCTTACTGTGCTTGGCTGTAGTTGAGAATGTGTCTGGCTTTGTGTTACATCGTTTTTCTCATCACAAGCATGAATGCCGTTACTGAACTTGGCTTTGTGTTACATCGTTTTTCTCATCACAAGCATGAATGCCGTTACTGAACTTGGGATGTGTTAAAAGACTAACTCCATGATGCTGTTTTGACTTTAAAAACAAAACCCACACCTAACTGATTACTCATCTACTTATGCCATAAGTACAAATACCTGAAAAGCATGGGAATATTTGGGTCATTTTTGAGTTACCCTCTTCGCTAGTGGAATGTGTCATTTTAGGTGTATCCTCATGTGTTGGTTCATCCCGTTTCTTGAAAGTTCAGGTGGTTTTCCAGTCTGAACTGCAATTCATATCTGAAGTAGTATTAGAGATGATTCAGGCCTTACTCTTGAGGCACCTCAGGCATTCCTCAGGTTTAATCAGTTGAGATTTTCTGTTAGCAGTGCAGCAGAGGTGCACAGTGGCTGGTACAGCAACACTCGAACCTGTAACTTGTTCTCTGTGCCTCTCTTGTGTCTCTCTTGTGTGAAGGACAATTTATAGACATTCTGTCGTGAGAGAACTGAAGGTACTCAGATGGGAACTGATCAAATGGTAGTGACAACGCTGAGTAAACAGCACTAAGATGTATTAATTATCTTCTGTAGCCTGTCGCTGCAGGTGGCTTGCAGGGCACCTGAGATGCAGTAAGCCTGATTTATGACCAGCCTAAGGAATGGAAGCTGGGGAGGGGGAATGCTTACTGTCTGGAGTCATGCTTGCAGTACTGCTTGCTTTGTATAACTTCACGCTCTCTGCTAACAGTTACTAATATGATCTGTTTAGAGCCAGCTGTATAGAAGTAATCATGATCTAACGGCTAATGCCTATGAAACTGCTGCGCAGGCAGTGTCACTCCACACGGATTATCCATATGGCGGATACGCTGCTAACTTTGATGGACAACAGCCTTTTACAGAGTATGGCTACCCGACTGAAACTGGATGGTCAGCTGTAGAACCAGGTATTGGCACCACTGGGGAAGGAGGAGGGAAGGCACCGTGCTTGTGAGGTTGTCTACTGTAATAGTTCACACTTCTGTTAGTATTTGTAGTGCATGAAATGCCTTTCATGAGTTCATTGAGCCTGTTAATTGGGGGAAAAAAGGCTGTTTGCAGCATATGTGTGCATGAACAAAGTTTGTTTCCTTTTCCATGTAAGGGCCCTCGTGAGGCCCCAGCTGGAGTCCTGTGTCCAGAGATGGGGCCCCCAATACAAGAAAGAGGTGGGGCGGTTGCAGAGGGGTCAGAGGAGCCATGAAGATGATCAGAGGGCTGGAGCAGCTGCCCTACAAAGAGAGGCTGAGGGAGCTGGGCTGGGTCAGCCTGGAGAAGAGAAGGCTGTGGGGGGACCTCACTGCAGCCTGCCAGTCCCTGAAGGGAGCTTATAAGCAGGAGGGGATTCAACTTTTTAAAAGAGCAGATAATGGCAGGACAAGGGGGATGGATTAAAACTAAAGGAAGGAAGGGTTAGATTAGATATTAGGGGGAAGCTTTTTACAGAGAGAGTGGTGAGGGGCTGGAACAGGCTGCCCAGAGAGGGGGTGGGTGCCCCGTCCCTGGGGGTGTTCAAGGCCAGGTTGGATGGGGCCCTGGGCAACCTTGTGTAGCTCCAGGCCTGGAGGTTGGAGGCCCTGCCTGTGGCAGGGGGGTTGGAGCTCTGTGATCCATGGGGTCCCTTCCAACCCAGACCATTCTATGATTCTATAACCTGCTGAAACATGGGTATATTGCAGACCAGCAGTGGTTAGACAGCACTTGCTATTAAATACTTCATACTTACATTTGTAAATGTGTTTTTAGATAGGTTTTTAACTATTCTGCTGGCACTTCGTGGGGAAGGATTAAAGTTTAGGGTTAAACTTCAGATTTTTCCATAATTTTTTTCTTACCCTTTCAGTGTGTTTCTCTGGGAAAGCTTTTCCAGAACATGTTGTAGTACATCATTAGCACTTTGTTGATGTGTCATATATTCGTACAGAGATCACAACAATGTCTCTGATGATGCAGTCAAAGCCTCTACATTTTAAAACTAAGTGGATTTTTAAATTCTGTAGCCCTGGTTTTGTTGTTCTTGTTGGTAACATTCATAAGATGTTTGGATAATGGAACTGATTTTAAAGTTCAGCCAGATTGAATGGTGGGGTTCTATCTATTAGTACTGTAGGATTATTGAGGTGGATAAATACATCACTAAATTTACCTAGTTGCTGGACAGGTTACTTGTTCTTACTTATCTTTTCTTCCCATTTCAGCACCGTTAAGACCCTCAACACCTGAGAAATTTTCAGTGCCTCATATTTGTGCTAGGTTTGGTCCTGGGGGCTTCTTAATAAAAGTGCTGCCAAACCTGCCTTCAGAAGGACAGCCAGCTCTGGTTGAAATACACAGTATGGAGGTAAAGTTGACAAAAAAGAAAAGGGAGGTGGTGGAATACAGGTCTGTCTTTTGGAAGGGGAATAGGGAACTTGGATCTGTAGCTTCCTGATGACTTTTCAAAATATCTATCAATGCATGTATCTGTTTGGGTTGTAACATAAGTAAAACAGTAGCATCAAAAATTCTTTTTCTCTGAGAGATGGTGTGGTTGTGATTAGATCATCCAGCTCCTTATTTTGTTCAGATAAAGGAAAGGCTGGAGATGTGTTGGCTCATTTCTAACGTATTGCTGTTCAGAGATGTTGTTCTTATGCAGCCTCTCCAGGGGTAAAGGGCTGTTTGTCACCAGGTGGACTGGGGATTAAATATCATGGGTATATTTTCTTTCTTGTGCTGCTACAAACAAATGCAATGCTTAAGTCATGTAAAATATATGGAAGGGCAAGTTTATGTGCTGAGGTCAGAATTCACTGGTAAAGTATCCCTGCAAGGGAGGAGAATCGTAACAAGTACTGGAGCAGCATCAGGAACATTGTTTGACTTAGCAGCATTACATTTACTGTTGGATTTGACTATCTTAAAGGTCTTTTCCATCCTAAATGATTCTCTGATCCTATCCTATAGTTAAAGGAGATGTGTGGAAGAATTTAGTATTTTGCTACAGAATGGCTTCTGTGTAAAGTACATTTCATAACTTATTATCCTTGTGCACATTGCAGGTCACCATATGTATTTTGTTTGAGAAACATGCTTGATTACACTGTGGGTGATGTTCAGGTCTGGAGTTTTTATTGTTAAAAAGCAAAATTCACAGTTCTGAGAATTTCTGATGATTTATGTTTGTGTTTTAGACTATGTTACAACATTCTCCAGAGCAAGAAGAGATGAGAGCGTTTCCTGGTCCTCTTGCTAAGTATGTTTGTACAGATTTCAGAAATAACTTTCATGCATTCAGAATGAATTTCTTCATTGAAATGTTAATTGTCTGCAAATTACAGGATTTAAACTGACTTAAAATATAGGTGACTTTTCACTTGCTTAAATAATACTTAAACTTGAAATTTTCTCCTCATCCTAATCCCAGCAATGGCCTGAATGGTTACATTTGTCTCATTAAAAACTCTTTCCTTATTTTTTGCCTTTTTTTTTTTTCAGGGATGACACCCATAAAGTGGATGTTATTAATTTTGCACAAAATAAATCTACACAGTGCTTTAAGAATGAAAATTTAATTGACAAAGAATCTGCAAGTCTACTTTGGGACTTCATTGTACTGTTGTGCAGGCAGAATGGGGTATGTCTCACTGCTTGAATTTTTATCTATCTGAAAATATTTTATACACAAAATAACATTTAGGGAAAAATAACATGTGTATAGTGATTTATTTTGGAATAGTTCATGGGTTGATGGTAAACTGGTCACTTGTGCTCAGAGGTGCTGATATGTGACAAATTAAGTGAAGGTAATGCTGAAATAACAGATAAATAACAGATAAATAACAGATAAATAACAGATAAATAACAGATACTTTTGTTCTTTCTCTACACACACAGACTGTTGTAGGAACAGACCTGGCAGAGCTTTTGCTCCGAGATCATAAAACAGTATGGCTTCCTGGGAAGTCCCCTAATGAGGCAAATTTGATTGATTTCACTAATGAAGCTTTGGAACAAGTGGAAGAGGAATCTGGTGAAGCCCAGCTCTCATTTCTCACTGATAGTCTTGTAACCACAACTGACAGCCTTGAGAAGGGGACAGAGAGATTCAGAGAGTTGTTGCTTTATGGCCGCAAGAAGGTGAATGCTTATACTGTTGTCAAATACTCTGTGTGTGTCTTGTTTTGTTGGTTTTTTGCCAATCTTAAAGCTCTAGGCATCAATTAAAATAATTTTTGCAACTTGAGGTGCATATAGTGTTTCCTGGCACTGGCACCACACTGAAATAGAAAAATGTTACACCCTACAGTTTATAATCTAAACCAACATTGTGTTTTTGTGTTAGCATTTGGTCTAAGCAAAGAGTTTTTTCAGTCAGTCACAGAATACAACTGTAACACAGTCAGTGTTGGTCTGAGTAGCATGTTGAGCTGTTTGTTCCCTGAGAACTGATCTCTGCTCATTAGGATGCTCTGGAGTCTGCCATGAAGCGTGGTTTGTGGGGTCATGCTCTGCTACTGGCCAGCAAAATGGACAGCAGGACACATGCAAGAGTTATGACCAGGTACTGTGTTGCTTGTTCATTTGCATGGTATGATTACCTGCTCTGAGAGAGTTGGTGCTCAGAAACCTTCATGTCAAAATGATGAGGTTTCTTTGGTAGCTCAGGCAAGAATTATGCTTTACTTCTACCTGTATATTCAGTTGTCATCTCTTTTTATTGTGGGGCCTTCTGCCTGTAAACTTAAGCCTGAGAAGTTATTCTATGGCCCTTGCTCTGTTTAAGGGATATGTGAACAGCATCATTTGTGGGCTTGCCTGACAGGTTCTCTTAGGCAGGTTTTCAAAACCCCAGCTGTCAGCTTTGTTAGAGCCCAGTAACTCTGTTGTGCCCTTCATTCTCCTCTCCTGAAAGAAGCAGATGTTTTGTGCGTGCTTTGTAGAAGGAAGAACTCCTTCAGCTTCCTGAGCTTGTGAAATAAGGTACTAAATCTAGTCAGCCAGCATGGGGAGAATCCTGAGGATTTTCCTGGCTTGGACTGATCTATGTCAGGGGCAGTTCCAGTTAACTGATAATATTTTGGTTTTGAACATTATCCACCAGGGAATTGCTTAGTCAGTGTAGTATTTTCAAACAGCATTTCCTTCTCTTGAACTAAGCAAGATTAACTGCTGCTGAGAGTCCCAAGTACATTTTAACTGCTTACCCCATGTTTGTGTGTTGTTTTTCTGTATGATGTCTCTGTAGATTTGCCAACAGTCTCCCAATTAATGACCCTCTGCAGACTGTTTACCAGCTCATGTCTGGAAGGATGCCAGCTGCATCCACGGTAAGATTCAAGCGCGAGCTCCAGTTGAGATGAAAGAGGCACTGCACTGAGCAGTGCAGCTCACAACAGTAATCTTCCCATGTGCTTTTCCCATAAGTTATTTTAGCCCTTTTTAGGTTGAAACACTGACCCATGCAGAGCTCCAGTCACTGGTTTGACTAAGCAATTCTTCTAATTTTAGTGCTGTGGAGATGAGAAATGGGGAGACTGGAGGCCTCATCTAGCAATGGTGTTATCCAACTTGACCAATAGTGTGGACTTGGAATCCAGGACCATTGCTACCATGGGAGACACTCTTGGTAACTCTTGGGGAATGAACAGGGTGATGACCAAAGGAAAAGCTTTCTGAAAGCTTTAATTACTCAGCTTATTTAAAAACCAAGCAAATGATTGCTGTGTAAAATGGAACAGTTTTGTATGGGTGTGTGTCTATTGTGACAGTATTTGAATGCAAAGGCAAAGCAGTATAGGACACTGGATTACAGTGTGTCACTGAGAGGAAATATCCTGAGTTCTGTTGCTTATTTTTCTACAGCTTCCAAAGGCCTGCTGGATGCTGCACACTTCTGTTACCTTATGGCCCAGGTTGGCTTTGGAGTTTACACAAGGAAGACAACAAAGCTTGTCCTAATTGGATCAAATCATAGGTTTGGCTCCTTTTTTTTTAATGGCTTTTTAGATAGAAAAGTGAAAGCTTAATGGCTTGAGAGCCTGGGTTGCACTGCTCCCCTTACCATCACTAACCACAGCAGGTTTTGTGATAACTGACGCCCTGTCCTTGTTCGATGAGTAGAAGTTATTGATGCCATGTGTCTAACAGAGCTGTGTTTCTGACTTTATTGCTGATTGTCTGTCTTTATTATCAGCATGTATAATCTCAATATTAAATGGTATTTTTCCTCTCCCATTTCTGAATAGCTTGCCATTTTTAAAGTTTGCCACCAATGAAGCCATTCAGAGAACAGAAGCCTATGAATATGCACAGTCACTAGGAACTCAGCCTGGCTGCTTGCCCAATTTCCAGGTGAAGAGCTATTTTCTTTTTTATTTATTTACTTTTGTCAGGTTTTATGTGGGGTTTTGATCTCTTATGTGCTGTATTCAGGACAACAAATATTTTATCTGTTCTAACATGAAATATTAATGAATAATGTAGCAAAGATAGCTGTTTTCCTGTTGTCACTTAAATGTCCTTGCATTTTTCATCTGTGCATTCTGAACTTCTGAATTTTAAATTTTCTTCCTATTGTAATTATATTCCAGAAGAAAAATCTGGCAAAGTATATTGGCACTAGCTGTAGACAAATATATAACTTCCACTGGATACTTTGAACAGAAGAGGAGAATGAAATGCTTTTTCCCCTCCTTGTTTTTCCCTGCCTGTATAGATGTGATAATGGGATATCTGAGCTCTCAAGTGAAATGAGAGACTGCCTTTCACTTGTACTTCTCAGAATGTCCTGATCACTTGGTTTATTTTACCTGCTTCCATAGGTTTTCAAATTCATCTACGCTTGCCGACTGGCTGAAATGGGACTTGCTGCTCAGGCTTTCCATTATTGTGAAGTGATTTCCAGGACTGTCCTGAAAGATCCACATTACTATTCACCTGTGCTCATTGGCCAGCTAATCCAGGTAACACAAGGAAGAATTAAATCTTTGTGGCTTCATAGTGTAGGTCACAAGCTGTGGCTAAAGTTGTCTTTTGTCAGCTGGTTAACTTCAACTTCCCAATGGTTCCTTTCTCTAGATGTCATCACAGCTACGGCTGTTTGACCCCCAGATAAAAGAAAAACCAGAACAGGAATCTTTTATTGAACCCACTTGGTTAGTAAGGCTTCGACATGTGGATGGACAGATCAAGGTACACGATGTATTTTTCAACTTGAAGTATTCTTTTTTATGGATTAGTGTAAATCCATTTTTAAGTGGTTTTGTGTATACTGCCAACTACAGAAACATATGAAGTGACCTTATGGTATATTCAAGTTGTAAATTGCAAGTTTAGGGATTTAAAGCAGATGGATTTGACACATCTTAGTGCCCTAAGTTTTTCTTACTACTGTAATGCAAGGAGAATGCAGCTTAATGAGCCTTGCAAATAACTCCTCCTCTAAGCAAAAGGATCTGCTTGCCAGAAAAAAATGTTGTGTGTGAATTAGTATAGCTAGATTGTATCAGAGGGGAAATAATTGCCATTTATTTAAAGACTTCTACTAGAACGGTAATTAACTGAGCTTGCATTTAAAAACAAGCAACCCAAAACCAAGCAAAAAGTTTGGTTGAACTTGGTCTGCAAATGCTTAGTAATTTATTTTTTTTACTAAACACTAAGAAACCCTTTGTGTTGTTTTCACTCTTGAGATTTCCTTTGCTCTGTGTTCCCTTGGTTATGAATTCAATGTCTGGTACAGTTAATAAGATCTTGCTTTTTTGTGCAGGAGGGTGCAATAGCTTATAACACAGACAGATCCACCCCACCACCATATCCATGTAGCACACCAAGCTCTGAGTTAGACCACGCTAGTCAATGTGATGGAGCAGGACTTGGCCGTGACGTGGGTCCGGGTGCTGAAAATGCATTGTTAGCATCTTTATTGCCCAATATGGCTCAACAGATGCAAAGTGTGCAGCTGATGCCTTCAGGTTAGTGTTTCCTATTCTTCTTTGTGACAGAGGGAAAATAAATATTTCCAGTTTCTGGTATAAGAAACCACTTAAGAGGGTGGTACAAACAGTGACATTCCATTTCTGCATTGTATCGCTTTATTTGTAAGGTAAAAGGTTCACACACTGGATTTCTATTTAATTATAACTCTTAATTTTGATTTCTCTTTGTGCTGCAGTACCTCAGGCTGTCCTTGATGGTTCAGCTGCTATGGTTCCTCCTGGTGACCAGGAAGCTGTCCGAAGTGTCCCTTTCTATTCAGTGGCTTCTCAGCCTGTTGGTCCAGGACCTGGTTTTGCACCTCCAGGATTTTCAAATCCATATGGAACTGAACCATCACCTCTGTATTTGGGGTCAGCACTACCACCAGGAGGGCCACCACCAGAAATGGAACCACGGTCTGAAGAGCAGACAAACCTGGAAACAGGTCTGGGATCTTAGTAAAAAGCTTTCCTTTCTTGTAAGGGGAATGAAGTATTTTGGGGAATAGTGCAAAATATCTCAATGCTTAGAAAATGTAAGTCAAGTCTTTGGTAATGAAATTTATAAACACCATGTAATGGTACAGGAACATCTCTGAAAGTTACAGGACCCATTCTGCTTGTTTTGGCTTAGTTTAAAAGAGGTGAGACTCAACAGATTATGATTTAGACCCTAACAGGATCACAGAATCCCTGAGTGCACTGGGATTAGTGGTTCTCTTTGCAAGGTCTGTGATTGGAGCCTCAGGGATTTCTGCCTCTGGATATGAGTTTCTAAAGCCCTGAAAGTTTTAGGTTTGGCAGAGCTATGTTAAAGATATGAAGAACCTTAAACTGCCCCATACTGATGGTTGCACCCCTCAGCCTGCTCTGACCTTTATAACAAACACAATACCCATGCCAGAGGAAAAGATCACAGCACCTGCAGTTCACCTTCTTTAAAACACCAGGTTCTTTCTAGCACAAAATTCATAAATAGTGAAAGCTTTTGCCTTGAAAGTGGTGTTGTGGGGGCTGGGGGCTATTTTGGGCTTGTTTTCCTGTTGTTGTGTTCCCCCTGACTAACATAATCTAATTTGTGTTTTTAAGGAATGCAGAGAATTGCCCCGGAGTCTCCCCAAAACTCTTTCCCTGAACAGAGAGAGGAGGATTTCTATGGCAGAATGGCTAGCATGGTATCTTTATTTCATACATCTTTTCAGCAAGTGTGAGCTGTGTTGCAGCTCTTTTCAAACACAAGAGTATATTTGGGCTCTGTCTTGATCTGCAGTGAGACCTGAAGCTCAGTTTTCCTTTCCCACTGTCCTTCCCCTTCAGTGGAATAAATAATGCAGAACTAGGGTAGAAAATGATGGGTAAAACTTTTCTACTAAACAGAGTTTTGTTTTTTTTAGAGGGGAGGGGGAATATCAGCATGTTGTCTAAGGAATTTAATATATCTTTCCCTGCCCTGCCTTCCTCTCCCACCTCCCAGAAGAACTTGTAGCATACATCAGCAAGTGAGGCAAGCAGCCCCTAAAATACAGCGCTCTGACTGAGTTTTAAAAGCACAGTATTGACCACTTGGTCATGACTGGAAGTGTGGAAGGTGTTTATCAAAATCCCAAAGAGCTTTTTTAAATCTATAGAATTTTCACTGTTGAAATGTTAATGAAGTTGGTACCTCCTTGGGAGTTAGTCTCCTGAAGTGACAGTTGTTCTAAAGAATGAATATAAATGTTTTTAATAGGGATGTGTTGGGCAGCTGATCAAAGATGGGCACGTTCTGAAACTAAAAGTTAATGATACTTATAGAAGAAATGTGAATTTTATTTACTTTTTTAATGCTTGAGTTGCTATACTAACTCTATTAGAATGACCTGATGTTGGGGGGGTGGGTAAAAATGTAACAACTATTCCCTGGTGCAGCATTTTTTAAATGTTCCCTCTTGTGGGCTGGTTAGCCTGCACAGCAGTGCCCTGAGTTAACTCTTTTCAAGAGACCAGTTACCTGACAGTGCAGTTGCTTGGCCAGACTTCAGCTCTTCTGTCTGCACCTGCATGTCAGAGGACACAGAAGTACCTAAACAACCAGCATGAATGCCTTGAATTGTGTGGGAATTCTTGATAAACAGTACTTGTTGTGTCAGATCTTTAGCTGCTTGCTTATTGAGCATGTCCTGGCTTTATATCTAACCAGGCACCAGGACCAAGATCCAGATCTGCATCTCAGTCTTCAGCACATATGGTATGCCACGAGCAGGCTGTTTCTTTCACTAAATCTTCACTCTTATTTCTGTCTGTGTGTTTTTCTGTCTCTTCCTATCTCTAACTTTACAAAGAAGGAATTTATTTAGCAAATGAAACGTAGTCCATGACTCCAGCAGTGCTAACTTTGACCTTCCCTCTCTTTGCAATACAGGGCTACGGGCGAAGATCCCGAACAACTTCAGAGTCCTCTGCTCACTCAGTGGGACGAGAGGGATCCAACTCTGCAACAAAACAACCCTCTCCTCCTCCCTCTGTTCCTGAGACTAAAAAAGAAATTAAAAAGGAGTCAGCACCTAGAAAGGTAAAAGTTCTAGAAAGGGAGCTATAGCTCAAGGGGATTTGTTGATGTATGTGGTAACCCCTGGTCCAGGGACTGATTGAAGAGGTCCTGGCTAAACTCTGGGCTCAGAGTTGAAGTCTCTAACAGAAAATGAATTGGTGCATGCATTTTTCTTTTAATCTGCCTGTAAAGACAGTGTTGGGAGAATTAACTGAGGAGATTAATTTATTTTTAGACTGGTGGAAACTGGTTTCGCTGGCTGATGGGAAAAGGAAAGAATGAAGCTCACCTTCCAGATGACAAGAATAAATCAGTAAGGCCCCTAAATTACAAGAACCTTTATACATTTTAATTTATTCAAAATGCTTTCCTGGATGACAGATGAAGATTGTTTTGACAAGTAAACAAACGTGCATAAAACTTTCCAGATGATGCTTATTCCAAGATTCCTAATCTTTGACACTGCTTTCCTTGTAGATTGTTTGGGATGAACAGAAACAGCGCTGGGTTAATCTGGATGAACCGGAAGAAGAGGTAAGAATCTGAGTACTGGCTATTTCTCCCAGTGCAAACCTGAAATCTCTACTTTTTCCAGTTTCTTTAATCTGTTGCTGGCTTTTAAGACCTGCTTTTTACTGATTTTGGATTAAAATGTGTAACACCTTGAAAGTAATAAACAGGTTGCATGTTTTTACAGCCCACAGTCTTATGGAACCATTTGTATCTTTAGTAGCTGCTGTGGATCCAGTAATTGTGATTGAATTGACCAGGGAATTTCCTCTAAACTTAGTCTGGTGTAGCTCTTCATAGAGGTTGGCATCACCTACACAATTGCTTGTTAATTGATTTGCTGCAAACAGAATATAGGGAAAAAAGATAGGAAGAATCTATGGCTTTGAAAAGGTGATGTATCATACAGCAAAGAATCACACATCCTGTCCATCCTTGTCATTCAAGGATCTGTCTCAAAACATAGATGAATGATAAGAACCACTATTGTGAATGTTTCCTTTTAGAGTGAGTGTAGATGGGTTGTAGAAATGCCTTGATGTTAGTATGGGAGGGAAGATGAGGAATGTTGGTCTGCACTACAGGGTGTATGTCTGTGTACCCAATTTTCTGTGCTCTAGAATAGGTAAGGAAAAGGAGAAGTCAGGTGGATGCTTGGTTTAAAACTCAGTGATGAGACTGATTTTTTTTTTTTTTTTTTGTTCTATCTGCAGAGTAAGCCTCCACCACCACCTCCAACTGGATTTCCTAAAGTTCCTCAGACTGCTCCACCTGGACCTGGAGGCCCAACTGGTGCCCCTGTCAACATGTTCTCTAGACGAGCAGGTAGCAGGCAACGTTAATGCTTGAATTAGGGAAGACTTGCCTAAAATGTGAAGGCAGAAGTTTTGCCTTCTCTGGAATTGTTTGGGAACAGTTTGCTACTCAGTGATATCATGGAGCTGTGGCTGTTGCTGAGCTCCTGCACTGTGATTGCCATCACAGCTGTACTGGGACTTGGGTATTACTGTCTGTGTCCCTGATGTGTTATTTTCTGATTGTCAAAGATTACATGCACAGCAGGCTGTTGGAACTACAATGGGGAGACCTAACACAAGGCTCACTTCTCTTATTTCTGGATGCTTCTGTTTTAGCAGGAAGCAGAGCCCGTTACGTTGATGTCCTGAACCCAGGTGGAACCAAGTCCAGTGGTGCTGTTCCTGCACCATCAGACCTATTTGCTCCCCTGGCACCAATGCCCATTCCTGCCAATGTATTTGTTCCAAACTCAGGTGTGTCTTGAGTGGGTAAAACTGTAAGGAGGCTGTGTGATTGTTTATGGTTATGTGGGCATCTAAATCACTTTCACTAGTGGGTGTGTTATGTGGCCTTTCATAAACATTTAAGAATGTTTGATCTTGTTAACCCCAGTTTGTTTCAGAACTCTGTGCATCTCCAGCCTGCAGGCTTGTAACAGGGCTGGGGGCATTTTGAGATGTTGAGGCTGCCCTCCCTCTTTAAGTTACCTTTTCCCTGGGAGATGATCATCATTGTAGAAATTCTGTTCTCCTGATGTCCCTGCTTCTCATTCTGTGGAATCAAACACCCCTCTATGGTGTGTTTGCCTAAATCCTAGTTCTTTTGTAGTTCCAGGGGAACCCCAGCCCATGGAGGGGAGTGGTGCAGGAGAGCACACACCAGCTGTGAATCAAACCAACACTGATCCTGCTGCTGCTGTCGAACCAGAGGTGGGTTAGAAAGAATGCCTTGTAGCCATAATTCAGACTTCTGATTAAAAAGCCCTCATGGCTCTGACTAGTAGTTTCACAGCCATAGCAGGTACAAAGCCTTGTTGTAGGGATTACCTTTGTCTAGAACGTGGTAGTTGAAGAACTGGAGAAAGGAAATGGAAGTGGAAAAGGAAGCAAGAAGCCCATGAAAAGCTGCATTTGTTAGTTTGGTGGGGCTGCAGGTTCTGTGGGTGCATTATTTGTCAGGAAAGGGACCAAGAACATAGGAAGAGTTGTGCACTGCATGTTCCACCTGGCTTAATGCTTGGAAACGTTTTGCTTCAGTGAGTGGGGTCAGTATAGAAGAAATGTGAAATAGCATCAGAGGAACGATGATAAACACAAGTGCATTGTTTTTCTTTAGTATTTAAACCCTGCAATCCTTCCTCCTGCATCTGGACTCCCTGTTTCTAACCCTGATGGCTCCCAATCAGGCGAGGTAAGGCTTGATTCAAAGTGGTTAGCTAATGACTTTTCCAGCCCATTTTAACTGTTAATTGGTAGTGGACTTAAGATGGGCCATCTAAAACAAGAAGGAACTGATTCAGTGGCTGATAACTAGCCAAGATGGAATCATGTGAGTGCCTCAAATTGTACAGGAAAGACCTCTAAGCCCATATGAGTTCAGCCTCTGTGTCCTCCCTTCTGGGATCTGATTTTCTATATAAGTACGTTTTCAGAGTAACACGTCAATAGTAGTTTGAGGATCTCTTCTTGCCTCCATGCATGCATATAATTTCACTAATATTGAGTGCAAGGCACAATGAGAAGAGTGGATTGCTATGTGCCAGGCAGAGTAACATTACCTTTGTTCCTACTAAATATTTTCTATATCTACATAATTTTGTGCTTTAAGAAACCCTTTTGATTTAAACTAACTTCTGGCTTTCACGTTTTGTTTTGGTCTTTTTTTTAACTTGAAGTTGGTTTAACCTTTGGCAGTGAGACTTTGAAAATGAAATAAAAAGGACTGAAAGCTTGGGGCAGTGACCTGCATGACGACTTTTTTTATTTGTGTTTTTTTGTATGTGTGTGTTCTTGCTGTTTTGTAGCTTTCGCGCTCTAGTTCAATGAGTTCATTATCACGTGAAGTAAGCCAGCATTTTAATCAGGTACATGTGGCTGGCCATTCTCATTTATGTTAGCTTACTTACTTCCCCCCACCCCCCCTTCTTTATTTTGCATTTGCTCNAATAACATTAGAAGTGATGATGTAGTGTTCCTTTTAACACTCAAACAGGGTATTCAGAGTTATTTGTCTTTGGGAATGCATGTAATCCAGGCATGCTTTTTGTTTATGTTCATGTTCCTAAGAGAGTCACTAATCAGCTTTTTTTGTGGGATACCAAAGAAGTCAGTTGTGGTTTAAACAAACAAAAAAAACCCTAAGCCAAAAAAAAAAATCCCTCCTAAAGACTCACACGAGTAAAACCTTGTCATTCTGGTACTGTTGGTCTCATACCAATGCCTGTTTCATCAGCAAAAGCCCCTGTAGGAATTAAAGGAATGCTTCATCTCTGCTCTAAGTTCCAGTAACGTGGGGGTCACCGTGAAGGGGTGACACAAACTCTTCCTAGTAAAGCAAAAACTTCATGTAGAATGTTTCTTTTGGGCCAAGTCCTAAGGTCTACTAATAACAGCCAGAGGTACTAATTGAGTGAAGCTGCACTGGTGCCTTGTTTTGGTTTTGCATGCTTTGGATTCTCAGAGCTACTTACAGTTTCTGCATGTGACATGGTTTTGCCTCTTCCTACCTTAAGCAAGTACGGTTAAAGATCCGGATGCAAACTGTACCAGCACTGTTGGCAGTTGTTTCGATACGCTGCGCTGTCCATATCGTTGGCACTATTACTGTGAACATTTGCTCTGTGTGACTAAGCAAACCACGTTGGAGAGGCAGGGAAAAGCTCTGCACTCCTGTAACTTGAGCATTTCCTACTTTCCAGCCTGCGGCTGTACCGCCTTCGGGGGGACCTTCAGCAGGAGCAGTACCATTCTACAATCCTTCACAATTTGCACAAGTGAGTAAAGGCCTCAACAGATATAAAACCACAATTTTACATTTTACTGGCTTAACCTGGATTGTTGCAGAGTGTTAAATGTGCACACAGGCCAGTCTAGCACCTCTTTAAGTTAACATGTTTGCCTTCAAAACTTCATTGCCAGCTTTCTGTGGTTTTGTCCCCCATACAACACTTTCACAGAATGTTATTTATTCCCATTCTCCTTTTTTTTTTTTCAGTCTCCAGCAGTCACTGGAAGTTCAAGATTGGGAAGAATGGGACAGAGGAAGTATCCAACGTTGAAGTAGAAATACAGTGGCTTCGTATTTGGAATTCTCACTCGTGTTCTGAGTATACAAAGACCTATTTGATCTTGGTATCAGTACTAGCTGCAATTGACGTGACAGAAATTTAATGATGGGTGATTTTTTTTTTTCATGGATCTCCCTACTTGCACCTCATCTACACAAATCATTACCAAACATCAAAATCATGTAACTTTTCCTTTTTAAAAAAAAAACTTGGCTAGAAATAGCTTCGCTGTGATAAAGAATAGACACGAGGGAGGAAATAGTTGCTGTCTGTTACAAAACCTATTTGTAAATTGCTTAGGCAATTTATTCCTTAAGTTTATTTTGAACCTACTAGTTTGACCTTCAAATGAATAATTTCAGAGATTCCTTAATTTCTGAAGGATGCTCCTCTCCCAGCAGAGAGGGGGGGAAACATGTCCACATTGTAACTTAACACTCTGTGGCCTTAAGAGGACCAGGCACAATTGTAACTGGGTTTGTCAGTGTGTGAAATTGGAGATGTTCATCTGGGAAATGCTTCACGCTGGTTTGTTCTCTGGAAAAGGGGGGAGGGGGCCACAGCTCATCCAAATAAAATGACCTATATTGAATGAAAACTGTGACTGTAATCTAAATACTAATTTGATTTGGATCTTACCTAGTATGTATGTAGTTTGTGGTTTAGACTACTTGTAAAGCAAATTGTATAGTCTGAAAGAAGCTCTCTGTATAATAGCCAATGCTGTACTATTCGACGAGTGAGTGTTCTTTTAAGTGCAATATGGTTACTTGCTTTCTCTCAAACTGCTGGCACTGTTCAGTTGAGTTGGTAACAGCTTGAGAGTTGTTTCACTTTTATCCTGTTGAGTGCTGGAATCAGCATAATAACTCTCTTCTTGAATTTCCATTACTAAAATAACCAAGGTCTTAAATAGCTAACGGCTGAATTACAACCATACTAAGAGTTTTAGGCCTCTACCAATGGACTTTAAAATCTTTTAGGTTTTAGATAGGAAATCTTGAAAACCATTATATGCAACATTCGTATTCACTGAAGAATCTGAATTATCTGCAAAGAGAGAAATAAACTTTGAATATTTATTAAATCATTAGGCCATATTTTATTTAGAACTTGCACCAAACTCTTTTGATGTTACTTGAATTTCTGCCCAGCAGTAGAATGGATACGAATGTGACGGTGCTGGTGTTGGGCCCCATCATGGTTTTGTTGGGGTTTTTTTTTCCTTTCCCTGAGTCCCATCCCCTTCCTGAGCTCTCTGTCACCTTACCCCTGCCCTAAAAGGTTTGGATGTAGCCGAATGAAGATGCTGTTGGGTGGGAGGGGATCAGAAACCTTTGCATCCTGATCTGTGGTGGTGGCAGGGGTCAGTGCTGTTTACTGATCTATATGTCATCCCTGGTCCCACCCATGGTTCTCCTGTGGGCCCGTGGGGCTGCTCCTTCTCTCCTGCCAGACAGCCCGATTCAAGAGGGCTTCCTTCGAGCTGGGAGCGGCTCTTCTTTCCTCAGTGTACGATTTGACACGGTCAATTCTTAAATAAAGTATTTTGCGCTCTGGAGCACTTTCACACCTCCCTGTGTGTGGTTCTTGTGGGGCCGGGAGCCCCTCTGGGACCTCCGGGACAGGGAGCCGGGGCTGCTGCTCCGCCCGGGACCTCCCTTCAGCGCGGGGTAGGACGTGAGTCGCTTCGGGTGCGGAGGCAGCGCAAGTCGCGGCCTGAGGCGGGGTGCGGCGCGGCAGGCGGGCCTGGCTCGGCCCCCGGGCCTGGCTCGGCCCCCGGGGCGGGGCGCTCCT
>VZTU01006221.1:0-46020 GCA_013400835.1 Zapornia atra | reverse complement strand
GGGGTCTCGTCCATCCTCCCCGGGGGCCGGCGGCGCCGCTGGCCGGGCTCGGCGTGACGAAGCGGGTGAGTGGGAAAGGGAGGTGTGAGGAGCGGTCAGAGCCCCCCGCCCGGTCAGCGGGCATCCTCGGGAGAAGCGCGGCGCCCTGGTGTCCCTGACGGGACTCGCCGCTTCCAGAGGGCAGCGAGGGGCTTCCCCCCCTCCCCAAGCAGGAGCTTGCCGCCCCCTCCGCCCCCCTCCTCCCCGAGCCCGTGTCCCTCGGGCCTTTCCTCCCTCCTGGCCGCGGCCGGGGGTGAAGCGGCAGAGGTGGCAGCCGCCTCCCCGCCCCGGGAGCGCGCTGGAGGCCGAGACCGCTGGAAATTTCCCGGCCTCTGGCACCGAGTGCTGCGGGCAGCCCGGAGGCGGCTTGTGCTGGTGCCTCGCAGCGCGGCCAGGGCTACGAGCTGTGGTTTGTGTGCCGCGTTAATCCCTTCCAGCTAACAGAGTGCACGCCCTTTTCCTAAGGAAGGCTGGTTGCAGCCGTGGTGGTTACGGCAGCGAGGAAGTCACTCCGCCGCTCTGCAAGTGTAAAGTGCCATGGGTTTCCTAACAAGGTCACGTTAAGGTTTGAATTGTTCCTGAGGGATGTCCTCTGAGGGCTTGCTTTCTCCCTAAGAAGCACCATTCATTCTTACCTGTTTCTCTTGGGGAATTCCAGGTATCCCAGCTCTTGAAATTTTGCAGACGATGCAGCTGCCTACACATACTCCTGCCCTTCGTTCCCAACTAAAGGATGAGCTGTCTTCAGTTGCCTTGGCTTTCTGGCTTGGTCAAAGCTCTGTGAACCTGCAGGATAAGCCAGCGAAGGAAGCTATGCTGTGAGGAACTTGTTCTGTGGAGCAGTGCCCTTAGCTGGTGCCTGGGGAAGCATGAGTACTCCAAATGGATTTTCACAGCACTTGGGGACATGTGTTACACAGGGCACGGAGGGTGGAGCAGTACAGGACCTGCATGCTAAGAAAGCTGGCAAAGCAGCAAAGAAGGAAGCTGATGGCAATGGGGTGCTTACCTTTGAAGATCCTTCAAACACAGGCACCGCTTTGAGTCAGACCTTAAAGCTTCTGCCAGGTGAACTCAAAGCTAATGTGAAAATTAAATCGATCACTCCAAGGCCACCTCGGAAGCCCCGGCTGGAGCGTGCTGCATCTCTGGATGAGAAAAGCTGGAGGAGATGGAGGCGGTTTAAAACGAGTCAAGAAAGTCTGACTGATCCCAATGAGACAAGTTCCTCCAACGGTTCTCTGCAGGAAGCGTCCCTCAGCCCTCCCGTCAGGAGCAGGGCAAGCCCCTGCCAGCAGTGCTGCCAGCAGAATTCCTTGCAGAGTTCACCAGATGCCTCGGAAGCCAGTCCTGTGGGGAAGAGCAGGGGAAGCACCTCCGACCTGGGGAAACGAGCCTCTGAGATCTCCAGTGCCTTCGGTGGGCTTCTGCGGGGGAAGGCGTTCGCAGGAGGCAGACCCCGACTGTCCCAGATAATGCCCGCTCGACCTCTCCCACCCCTGGAGCTCAATGTGGCCTCTCACACGCTGAGGACAGCTAATAGGATTGACTCAGATTGCATGGATTATCGCCATTATTCTCAGCACAAGTTTGGGAGGGTCAGCAGCAGCTTGAGCGATAGCAGGCTGCATGGCAACGGGATGGTCTGTGATAGCTGCTCCACCGACTCCATGAAATCCACGTTCAGCCTGCTCACTCCCATTCGCTCCAAGGATGTGCGAAGCAGGTACGTCCCTTGGCTTCTCGTGGCAAAGTTTGGGGGGGTGTTTGGGGGGAGCCAGCCACCCTGCAGAACCCTGCTGGGCACAGGCAGGGAACTTTGTCCGACCGGTAGAGCCCCAGAAGTTGTTCTGTGGTGTTTAACTGGCTGTGGAGATGGGAAACAGTTTGAAGGTGAAGGGATTAGGACAAATACTCTGGAAGAAAAACCCCAAATTTTTTAGCTTGAAACTCTTGTGCAGTACATGTAGCTCTGTCACAGTCCTATAAGGTGCTGAGGGTCCTCTGCAGAGGTTGAGCTTGTTTGGCTTCTGGCAGGACCAAGGCGTGACCTGAACTGCTTCAGTGTCCCACAGGAGCTCCCCTGCCCCAGCTTTTCCAGGAATCTCTTAAGGAAGCGTGATTCCACTTGGATCTTAGCACTTTCTCCTAGCATGCCCCCAACCTCTTGCTCTGGTTGCTTATTTGTCTTCGTTCTTAGTTAAATTCAGTTTATCCACTGGAGGGGACTGGGGTGGGCATATTACTCTGCCTGCTCGTGCATCGATCCTCTCCTTGCATTGGCTGCAGACCCTCTACCTGTGAAGACCTGCCAGCACACAGCACAAATGCTGCAGCAAGTACTTTGTGGTGATACTGCAGGTCAGGAACCATGTGGAGAGGTAAAGGGTACCAAGTACTTGGCTAAAGGCTGCATGTTACAGGCACACAACGGTCTGTGGGACCCTGAGGGACAAACCTGATGATTGAACTGAAGAGTTGGGAGTCTGTGGTACAGGGAAGAAAAATTCTGAGGTGAATTAGTGTTAGGAACTGGTCAGAAAGCCCCAAATAGAGATTGTTGTGTTTCCCATAAGGGGTTTTCTTCCACTTCCCTCTACAAAACTGTCAGGTGGGCAGCTGGGTTAGGCCACCTTGTTGCACAGCATTCCCTGACATCATGCTGTCATCATTATTCACAGGGCTTAAGAAAGATTAAAAATGCTTATTCAACTTGCAGTCCTCTTGCCAATGCCCCTGGCTTTTGTAAGCAGCACGTTCTCTTTGGAGAGACAGGTGGTGTGGGGCAGGTCTGTCTCCTTCAGATGGAATATTCTTTTTGACCACAGGCTCAATAAATAATTTGTAAATGAATTTAATGAGCTGAATTGAAGGAAAAATGAATTTGAATCCTTGGTTAGGAGCAAATTGGGACGAGAACACTGGGACTGGTGAAGCTATTTTTGTATTTTAATAAACTGAGATGCTTCAAGATCCTCAAATATTAAACCAATCTCTTCAGGTTGTGTCTGTAGTAAGTACTGGGGGGATTAAAGACTTTGGGTGGCTTCAGTCCTCTGATTGCAGAACCTGTGTGGCCTCAGTCTTGCCATCAGGTTCATAGAATAGAATCATAGAATGGTCTGGGTTGGAAGGGACCCCAAGGATCACAGAGCTCCAACCTCCTGCCACAGGCAGGGACACCAACCTCCAGGCCTGGAGCTACACAAGGTTGCCCAGGGCCCCATCCAACCTGGCCTTGAACACCCCCAGGGATGGGGCACCCACCCCCTCTCTGGGCAGCCTGTTCCAGCCCCTCACCACTCTCTCTGTAAAAAACTTCCCCCTAATATCTAATCTAACCCTTCCTTCCTTTAGTTTTAATCCATCCCCCTTGTCCTGCCATTATCTGCTCTTTTAAAAAAGCTGAATCCCCTCCTGCTTATAAGCTCCCTTCAGGGACTGGCAGGCTGCAATGAGGTCCCCCCACAGCCTTCTCTTCTCCAGGCTGACCCAGCCCAGCTCCCTCAGCCTCTCTTTGTAGGGCAGCTGCTCCAGCCCTCTGAGCATCCTCGTGGCTCCTCTGACCCCTCTCCAACAGCCCCACATCTTTCTTGTATTGAGGCCCCAGCTCTGGACACAGGACTCCAGCTGGGGCCTCCCAGGGCAGAGCAGAGAGGGACAATCCCCTCCCTGTCCCTGCTGCCACCCCTCTGCTGATGGAGCCCAGGATCCCATTGGCCTTGCCAGCTGCCAGAGCCACTGCTGGCTCATGTTCAGTTTCTCATCCACCACATCCACAGGTTCATGTCCTGGCTTTGAAAAGGGTGGTTTATCACAATAGTTTTCCTTTCATGCACATGATCCATGAAGTCTCTATCAGGGTTGGAAGTTTAGGCAAGCAAAACAATACATAAATACTAAATGCCATTTTCTTGTGCTAAAGATACGTTCTTGGTAAGACTTGAGCATTACAAACCAGTATCCAGCTGTCATGCCATTTCCTCAGATCTCTTTTGTGGGACTTCTGTTCACAGAAGCTATTTGGAAGGCAGCCTTCTGGCCAGTGGTGCCTTACTGGGAGCAGAAGAACTTAGCAGGTATTTCCCTGATCGGAATATTGGAATTTTTGTGGCCACCTGGAACATGCAGGGGCAGAAGGTACGTGCATGTCCATCTCCACAGGTCCTTTGGTGGGGATAAAGTTACCCCCTCTTTATTGCAAGGACTGGTGTGATGGGGTTTTGTTCTGTTCATGATATATTTTATGGCCTTTATCAAATTTAGGGCCCTCTCTTGCACGTTCAGGGTAGTGAGAGAGTCATCGTAAGGGGGTGTTGGGGAAGGCAGCAGCCTGACTCTCCTCACAGCAGACATAGTCCCTGGATATCCTTGTGTTCCTGTGAGACAGGCAAGTTCCTCATCCTGAGAGGTTTTTGGTAATCACATTCTCAAAACACAGCAGCCTTGAAGACAAGGGTACAGCCTGCCCTAAACCAAGGAGTTGTGGGAAGGTATTTGGGAGTAAGGGAACATGTCAAGAACCATCCATAATCAATGGTCAACACAGCAGGTGTGCAGATACTTTGAGACATCAAAGGTAAACAATGTTTAGCTATAAAATATGCTTGTCAGAACTCGTTATAATTACTAATTGATCAGTTTGGTGTGACCAGTGTGTGTAACCAATTAGCAGGTTTTTAGCTTGCCATGTTTGCAGTAACAAATGCCTGCAATCTGTGTGATTTCACTCAATAAATGGCTTCACCTTAATTCATAGCAATTGTGTGTTGCCCACAACAGGGTTCCTCAGATACCAGGTATGAAAACAGTGAGCTTGCTACTGCCACCCTGGTGTTTCATGGCAACTCCTTTACGCTCCATTGCAGCCAGGGTCAGATGAAGAGGACTGACAATTGATTCTTAGGACAACATCTCTGATAAAGAGCACAGCCTGGTGCCTGCATCTTTCCATAGCTTAGGAATTTGAGATTGATTCTACCAGGTGTCTGAGAAACTACACTTGGAAGTACACACAGAACCCCTGTAGGGTTCAGTGAATATCCTCTGA
Source organism: Zapornia atra (assembly GCA_013400835.1). Classification (NCBI taxonomy): domain Eukaryota; kingdom Metazoa; phylum Chordata; class Aves; order Gruiformes; family Rallidae; genus Zapornia; species Zapornia atra. The sequence goes on along the minus strand of VZTU01006221.1, from coordinate 40,931 downwards.
GCTTGGTAAAAGTAGCTATCACAGGGAAAGAGAAGTGTCATGTTACTGGCCCACTTGAGGAGTCTTGGTTACCACAGCAGCAGCAACAGTTGTAGTCTGCCTTTGGGAAGGAGAATTTTTACTGTTATCACTTTACCTGATTTTTGAAGCCTGAATTGTTTGCATATGCTGTGGAACTTGTAGCTTTGCCTGGGCTTGCCCTGCTCTCTTATAATAAATCTTTGTATCATTAATATTGTGCTTTTTTTTCTGTTTGTTTTTCTTTTTTTAATAATAGGAACTTCCAGTGAATCTTGATGACTTCTTATTACCAACAGATCCTGACTATGCCCAGGACATGTATGTCATTGGGGTTCAAGAAGGCTGTCCAGACAGGTAGCAAAAACAATGTAATGAACCATCCTCTCTTCTTGTTAACTAGTTGCTTTGTTTTTAATGAGTCTGGAAACAATCTCCATCCTATTCTCAGTAAACCCCCCACTGACTGTGTCTGTGAATGCCGTTGCATGAGCACTGGGAAAATGGTTTGTGGAGGGAAATGTCACAAAAATCAGTAAATACAGGAAGACTGGGCCCAGTTGTCAGGGCAGCTGATGGCAAACCCCCTGCTTGATTTCAGTGGGCTTGTTCCCATAGCTCTGTGCTAGCCACGAGCTAGCCAGCTCAGCTGGCTGTTCGCGTTAGCAATGACGAGCTCGCTGATAGTACATCAGTGCACATTTCCAGTCTGCCTGAGACTGAGCAACCTTAGAAGAGCAGGGTGAAGTCAGACTCTGCTTTGTTTTAGGGTGTCTTTCCAGTGAGGCTTGCTTTGCCTCAGCTTTTCCAGCTGCTCAGGGCAGTGGCAGGCAGCACGGTGCGTGTGGCATTAGCAGCACCATCGCTTCAGCGGCAGAGGTTTTGCTGACACTCCTGTGATGTTCTTTACCAGAGAGGTTGCTCTGCTGTCACGATGCTGATCTCCTTTCCTGGTTGTGCTGTCCTTGTGATCCAGCTGTTGTTCTTTCCTGCAGAAGAGAGTGGGAGATCCGCCTGCAAGAGACGCTGGGCCCCCACTATGTCATGCTCTACTCCGCTGCCCACGGGGTGCTGTACATGTCCGTCTTCATCCGAAGGGACCTCATCTGGTTCTGCTCAGGTGGGTGGCCCAGGGAGGTGAAAGGACTGCTGCCATGTGTGTCCTGTCCTTTCTTTAGAGTGGTCCCTTCCCTAACTTTCCTCCTTGCTGTCTCTAGAGGCTCTGCAGTAAGAGCAGCTTCTTTTTCTCCTTCCAGAAGTGGAGTATGCCACGGTGACAACTCGGATCGTATCCCAGATCAAAACCAAGGGAGCTCTAGGAATCTCCTTCACGTTTTTTGGGACCTCCTTTCTCTTCATCACCTCCCACTTCACATGTGAGACATTTTATAATCTTGTTAGAAGATGGAGGGAGGAGGGAGGTTGCTTTACCAGGGTAAAAAAGCTGCAGGGGGTAGAGGAGCAGGACAGAATGAAGCCAAAGCTCAGGATTGTTGAGCTGAGAACAGTAAGGGAGAGGGGGATTTTTTGGTAACAAAACTTACAAAATCATTGTGTTTAGAAACCCCAACGTGAACTCTGCACCATTTTATCCCTTGTCCCACATTTCCTGTCATCATTTTTCAGTCTGTATGCTCCCTGGGTCAGGTTGTTACATGTGGAAAACATCTGATGTCCTTGGGAAGCTCCTGTTGTAGCCCACAATGGTAATTGTGTGAAAGTGGTGCATCGCTGGTGGTAATGGGATTTCTGTCTTTCAGCTGGGGACAGTAAGGTCAATGAGAGGAAACTGGACTACAATAAAACCATTCAAACCCTTACACTTCCCAAGAACGTTCCGGATACAAACCCTTATCGATCCAGTTCCAGTAAGTGTGAAGCTGTGCTTGTGTGGGAGCCCAGATGAACAGGCTTTGTGCATTGTCTTTCAGCCTGCACTAAGGAAGAGGGAATGAGTGTGCTAATTTGAGATGGTGTAAAAAGAGACCACAGGTCTTTCTGTCTGGGGATGGTGACTATTCACGTGGTTACTTGTTTTTAGGTGGGGCATAATTCTATTGGGGGGGGGTATTTGAGTGAAAACGTTGAAGGGGGAGAAAATTCTAAAGGAATTTCATAGGATGCATTTTTTTCTCAGAACAGCAATAAGAATTTTTTGCTGTAACTTCTATTAATGTTATGGATGTGTTTTATTTTCCAAGTGTTTTCTAGAACAAGTAGAAATTACTTTATTTCAAACCTTAAGAGAAGGAATGTAGTTACCATTTGCATATACACTGTTACTGTTTCTAATACTGTGCTGTTAACAGGACAACTAGATGTACAGCTAAGCCCTTTTTCCATAAAGCTGCAGTTACTTTTCATCTGTGGTGCAGCATTAGGTTTTTGTGTTCATACTAATTTTACATCCTCTAAGTTTGGTCTCTTTTCAGTTCTCTTTAGGATTTTTTAAATTTCTCTTCTGTTTTCCACTGGGATTTTGTTGACACATTCTGTGATGGTTGGAGGCAGGAAACAGGCTCAAGTATTGTATCTCCTAGTAGTGAAAAGAAAGAATTTATGCTTGCTCCTTGAACATACCTAGCAGGACTCTCAGTAAGCTTTTGCTTCAGAAGAATTAAGTGGATTTCATTTTAATGAATGTGTAGCTACATCATTTAATCTTCCTCAAAAGGAGAGACAAGGAATAAAAGCCTGGGTTTGTTTTTGTTAAATTTCAGAACTTTTCAGGATGTTTACCTTCATGCTGACACTTCTGGCTTGAATCTGCAGGTGATGTCACAACTCGGTTTGATGAGGTGTTCTGGTTTGGTGACTTCAACTTCAGATTAAACAAGGATCGTGAGACTGTGGATTCCATCTTGAACCAGAACCCACAGACAGATGTGTCCAAGCTACTGGCTTATGACCAGCTCACAAGTGAAATGAGCAGGGGTGAGGGACAGCTGCTTTTCTCCTTCAGGAACAAAAGATACCTTCACACAGAAATAATGACAGCCAAACCCTTGTTTCCTAGAGACCTTTCCTGCTTTCTCTCATTAAGTTCCTCCATAAAAAAGGAGGTCAGCAGGTGTCAAATATGGTGGCAGTCTGTACATGGGACTTTTTGTAGAGGGTTCTGCTACCTATAGTGTAATCTCCCAAGCCCTTTACTGTTCTCTTTCATCTGACTCCCATAAACTGGACATCATTCTGTCACAGTGCCCAGGGCATTTAAAGTTGAATACCTACCATTTGCAGAGCATCATGAGGAAGGGAAAGTGCATGAACCAAGGGTTCTTTGCTTAAATAGCCACAGGCTATTCCTATCCTGTGTGAGAACTTGAGCTTGCTCCCTGTCTGGAGCCCAAACCAAGGTTTTTCTAGTCATGTATGTACATGGCTGTTGTTTCTCACCAGCACTAGTGAAGCAGCATTGAATAAATGCAGAAAGTGTGCCAGGTTCTTCGGAGGGAGGAAGTTGTTCATGCTGTTCTCCCCTTCCCTTCCAGGGTCTATTTTCAAAGGATTCCAAGAGGCTGATATTCATTTCCGTCCTTCCTACAAGTTTGACATAGGAAAGGACAGCTATGACACCACTTCCAAGCAGAGGACTCCTTCCTACACGGTAGGGGATGATTTTGGAGCAGGGTGCTCAAGGGGCTGCTCAGCCTCATGTCTTGATTCTCACTGGTGGGAAGAAGCTGCCTTTCACAGTTGGTCAGTCAGGCTGAGATCTGTTTCTTAAGGGCAACAGGGCATGTGGGACAGGTTTGGAAGAAAGGATGAAGCTGTGAGTGCTGATAGAGTTTGTCACAGGCTGCTCATCTTGCTGTCCCTGCCTTACCTCCTGTTGCAGTGCCTTCTGCCCTGTGCTCAGGGCTGGGCTCAGCCCCGCTGGTGGGGTCACACACACGTTCTTCATGGACGTGTCCCTGTCTGGGACACTTAATTTCATTGATCAATGAGCAGGTTTTGTCTCTTGGTCAGGCCCCACCTGGAGTACTGTGTCCAGTTCTGGGCTCCCTGGGATCAAACAGACAGGGATCTCCTGGAGAGAGTCCAGAGAAGGGCTACGAAGATGATTAGGGGCTTGGAGCATCTCCCCTGTGAGGACAGGCTGAGTGAGCTGGGGCTGTTCAGTCTGGAGAAAAGAAGACTTAGGGGGGACCTAATTAGTGTTTATAAATATCTTAGGCAGGGGATGCAGGGGGAATTGGCCAGCCCCTTTTCAGTGACTGTGGGGACAGGACAAGGGGCAATGGCTGTAAACTGGAGCACAGGAAGTTCCTCACCAACATGGGGAAGAACTTTTCCCCAGTGAGGGTGAGGGAGCCCTGGGACAGGCTGCCCAGGGGGTGTGGAGTCTCCTTCTCTGGAGAGATTCAAGACTCTGGATGCCTATCTGTGCAATATGAGCTGGGGAGCTGCTTTGGCAGGGGGTTGGACCCCAGGAGCTCTCGAGGTCCCTTCCAACCCCTGTGATTCTGTGAGCCTGTGCTGCTTTCCAGGGTGGAGTTACCATCAGTCTGTCCTCTCTCCCTGCCTCCCAGGACCGAGTTGTGTACCGCAGCCGGTACAGGGATGACATCCATGCTGTCAAGTACTCCTCCTGCCCCGTGATCAGGACGTCAGACCATCGGCCCGTGTTTGCCTTGTTCCGTGTCAAAGTGAGGCCTGGCAGAGACAAGTGAGTACCTCCTTGTGCCTTGCTGTGTGACTGCACGTGGCTCCAGCCATCCTGAGGGAGTTCCTGAAATAGTTTATCCCATGTAGTGCCCTGCAGCCTGTTTGGTTTTACCCAATACATGCTGTCAGCAGGCAGAGCAGTAAGAGTGCTTAAACCTTGCACTGACATCTGAAATCCCTCTGCCAGGTCCCTTAATCCTCCTGAGAGAGATAAAGAAAGTCTGTTGCAATTGACTGTAAATCTCTGTTTTATCTGAAATGGGTCTCTCCCTTTTTTCCTATCAGCATGGACAGCTTTCCCTTCCCATTCCCCTTCCCCTCTTTGGGAACAGTTTTGTTTTCCCTCCCCAGTTGTGGCTGCATTTCTACGTAGCTGTATGTGAGTGGAGTATCTTAAGATCCTTCACACTCTTAATGTCTCAACATGGGCTGTTGGGCTAGTCACTCCTTAGAAAATCTGGTTAAGTCCCTGAAATTTGGTTAGTATTGTGAAAGCCCTTAAGTTGTTGCTGTGGAAGAACAATTTTGCTATGCCTGTTTTCTCCCACATCAGTACCTAGATGCCCCAAGAAAGTCAGATTTCTGACCTTTGTTGTATGAACTAGTTGGGAAATGCTGGGTGAAGCAACAGAATGTATCTGAGCCCTGATGGAATTGTTTGTGTTTGTATTGTAGCATTCCACTGGCTGCAGGGCAGTTTGACAGAGAACTCTATTTAATTGGAATAAAGAGGAGGATTACAAGGGAGCTTCAGAAACGACAGGAGCAAAAGGACCAAAAATCCAGCAGCATATGTAGCATTTCCTGAGCTGAGACCTCCCCAATGCCTGCGTTAAAGGTGCCAGGAAAGAGGATTTCAGGCCACGACAAACTCCGCAGGGGAATTGTCTGCTTAAGCCCCTCTAGCAGTTGCTGTGGCTTGTGAAGAATGTCTTAAACCTCATCCTGGATTCATCTGCATGAGCTAATCCATGCAGCTCAAGTGCTTTTGCTGAAGAAAATGGGAGTCAGTTATTTAGGACATCCATCACAACAGATGTAACCGATTTGGTTTGAACATCCTCTCTCTGGAAGCAACCCAGTACAGCCTTTGGGTTCCACCCTGACTCCACACTGGGGACACAGCAGCTGGAACTGGTATGACTGGGGGCAGGGACCTAAGCAAAGCCTGCAGGAAGGTGAATGTTGTTTTTTATTTGATCTGGTTAGCTTATCTATGTTGTGGGATTGGGTTTTCTTCTCCTCATGTGTAGCCAAAGGTGCAGTTTTCTGTCAGATGTGTTAACAGGGACCAGTTAGGGGACTTGGGAGGTTTGGTGTGAGGATGGTGCTCCCATGTTGGGCTTCTCTGGTCCCCTGCAGCACGACCTGTGTGAATGTACTACTGTACGTTGGACGTGTAGAAACATTGCCTTTCAATTACCATTCCATAGGCCTTCTGTTACTAAGGGGGTACATACCAATCTCTCACACCACATATTTGGCTGCTCAGACTTCTTGAAGCAACCCCTGAACTCCCTTGCTGTCCTGGGGAGTGATGAAACATTCATTACCTGCCTTCAGCAGCCGGACACTCCGGGCTGCGAGTAACGGTCCCAGTGCAGTGACTGTGTGATGCTTCACCAAAGCCATGAGGGAAACAAGTTCCATTACCTCTGATGACCCTTTATTCCTTTTGGGTTTATTTTTCCAATCCAGCCAATGGTGAGTAATGTGATTTTTGAACAAGTGTTGGCTTAAGGCTAAACAGGGACCAGTATGGCACTGGTAAAATGTGAAGTACAGCTAATATTTAAAAAACTCTTCATGGGCACAGAACAGCTGGATCATTCATCACCTTAGGACATAAAACACCATGCAAACAAGGTGGAGGAAGTGCTGCTAACTATGCAACCTGTCCAAGACAGAGCTTCTCTTCTGCGGTACAAACGTTTATGGCACTGACCTGTCTGTAGCCATCAGGTATTTGGATTTCCTTTCTTTTTAAAGGAATAAAAATAAATTAATGCAATACCTTACATGAGAGCCAGCTTTTATTGCAGGGGGTGTCAGAACTAGAGTTCTTTGACTGTGTGATGTGTGCTAACTGCTTGGGTGACCTGAGCCATTTGTCTTTAGCTGGAAAAAGAGATTTCTTTGGACTCATTTGCATTGAACAGAGCACGTTTCAAAACCCAGCCAGTAGCTGATGAATTTCAGAACTACTTGCTCCAGTCATTCAGAGGTCTCTTTATTTGCTTACAAACATACACAACAACTGACCAGAACTTCCCTAAGGTGGGTTCAATGAGAAGCAATGCGACGTTTTCTTGGAGATGCAGGAGGAAGGTGTGGGGATAAAGCAGGTTAGCAGCTGCCTCTCAGTGTTCTGCTCCCAGTCTGACTGCTCCTTAGGATGCACAGCTACCAGTGAAGTGCTGCACTGCAGCTGTCTACGTTTGCAAGCCCCTGTGTTAGGGGATTGTGTAAATCAAGTGTTTTATTCCTCTCTTTTGGGTCTCCATTCCTTCAGCATGTCAAGTGCACTGCACTTGGCTTCATGTCTTCCTGTAACGTGGTGTCTGTCACTCTCAGGGTCTCTGAGCTCTCTAAATGTTGCTGTTTTGTTAATCTTGACTCTGAGCTGAGCAATGTATCAGCTGAGACAATTATGTCATCTTTTTGCACAGCCCTAAGTTCAGCTGAGTGACAGTGAAGAGTAGGTCCAAGTTTAAGGTGCACCAGCAACATCTCCTTTAATAATTCTCTGTTTATCTATGAACTCTGGTGTAAACACAGCTTCTGTTCTTTAGCATAGTTCACTTGCAAGTGAAAAACCTGAAGAACAGGATCACTCCAGAGCAAGTGTCCATGTACATACAGCATCACTCGAGATGAAGTCCACAGAGATATGCCATAGGTCTACTCTGCTCTGAGCTCCAGCAAGATTATGAAGTGATTTCCAGACACGAGCCTTCTAATAGTACTCCAAATGGTAAGTTACACTGATGAAATGGATCCATGATGCTTCTAACAAAGCCTGGACTGTGGGAAACTTGTTGCCTGGTTTCACAGGAGTAGTAACCAGTATTTCCCTAATTCCCTTTGGCAAAGCCTTTGTTCACCTTGGTAACAGCTATAAACATTCTCTGAATTCAGATAGAAGCTGAGCTCTTTACGGTGCCACCACGTTCCTCATGAAGGGCACACACCAGGGACTCCCAGCAGCGCTCTGCTCCTGCTATGATTAAGTGGTAACACACAGCACTGACTTCCTTGAGGTGTAGCAAGCAATCTTCTGGCTTGCTAGTTCTCCCCAGCACCAGGAGAAGGCTGCATACACCCAGCTTGTAACCTTCTCAGAGGTGGAAGTACTCCTCTAGAGCAGGTCTTTAAGCCCAACGTAACGAGCTCTTCACAGTCCAGTGTTCTGAAGCAGCTTTGTTCAGCTGTAGCACAGCTCCACGTGTGCACAAGTTGGGAAGAGGGGAGGGGAGGGCTTGCAGCAGTATTATAACCTCAAAAACTCATTTAAAACAAGAAAAGCAGCAAGTCTGTGAGGGGTGTGGGCTGCACTGCTTTATCGGAAGAGCCGGTACATCCGAGGGAGTCGCCCATCCTTACTGGAAAGCGCTGCCTGGATGTGTTCGTACGTGGGCAGATCTGTTAAGTCACCCAGTGCAGCCACAGCTGGTTTCTTGTGAAGCATCTTACTGACCACTCTCTTGATGTCAGTGGATTTCACCTGATCTGCAGAAAAGAAAGGCAAACCCCTATGTCTACATTCGAACTAGCCCGAAACAGCTTTGTAATGATGCTGAGTCAAACCCTGGGCTCAGAAAACCAATGCTAACTCAAGACCTTCTCTACCTGGCTTCTGTTTTCTTTCCTTCTGCCAAAAAGCAGCACTGCACTAGCTTGCAAGCAACTGGGATGGGTTTGAAGGAGATACCCATGTTCTTTATGCCCCTGGGTTTTCTAAGGCAATTCATAGAATCATAGAATCATAGACTGGTCTGGGTTGGAAGGGACCCCAAGGATCACAGAGCTCCAACCCCCCTGCCACAGGCAGGGCCACCAACCTCCAGGCCTGGAGCTACACAAGGTTGCCCAGGGCCCCAGCCAACCTAGCCTTGAACACTTCCAGGGACAGGGCACCCACCCCCTCTCTGGGCAGCCTGTTCCAGACCCTCAACACTCTCTCTGTACTTGCCCCTAATATCTAATCTAACCCTTCCTTCCTTTAGTTTTAACCCATCCCCCCTTGTCCTGCCATTATCTGCCCTTTAAAAAGTTGAATCCCCTCCTGCCTATAAGCTCCCTTCAGGGACTGGCAGGCTGCAATGAGGTCCCCCCACAGCCTTCTCTTCTCCAGGCTGACCCAGCCCAGCTCCCTCAGCCTCTCTTTGTAGGGCAGCTGCTCCAGCCCTCTGAGCATCCTCGTGGCTCCTCTGACCCTTCTCCAACAGCCCCACATCTTTCTTGTCTTGGGGGCCCCAGCTCTGGACACAGGACTCCAGCTGGGGCCTCATGAGGGCAGAGCAGAGAGGGGCAATCCCCTCCCTGTCCCTGCTGCCACCCCTCTGCTGATGGAGCCCAGGATCCCATTGGCCTTGCCAGCTGCCAGAGCCACTGCTGGCTCATGTTCAGTCTCTCACCCACCACAATCCCCAAGTCCTTCTCACAGGGCTGCTCTCCAGGAGCTCTTCTCCCAGTCTGTATTTGTAGCTGGGAATCTTTCATCTGCACTACAAAAACATGCTGTGCCCACAGTTCAGTCACGGCAAGGAAGAGCATCGTCTACTCACCGATAAGGTTGCAGAGCTCATGAGGCAGCTTCCTTGTGTTTGTTGCCAACACTTGCCTGCCCACATCTTCAAAGATAACTGGCCGAGACTCCAGGTTCATCATGAGCATGGACTTCAGCTGCGTCTTCGCTCGCTCAAGTTCTACCTGCACATGAGGAGCAGCACATAGAAACACATTAAAAGAAGACCCCACCAAAGCCTGGCCACTGCTCTCTACAAGCTACCACATCAGGAGTTCTGCAAACCCCTTCCTCTTTGTGAATGTGTTGCTGAAGTTACTATATTCTCTTACAGAAACAGGTAACAAACTCATCCTAGCAAGGCCAGAGCAAGGCATTATTTCAGCTCAAAGAGGGGCTGCTGACCTCGCCTACTGCTCCTGCCATTAGAATGAATTCTCTTGTGATGATTTCCACCATCTCTCGAACCTAGGAAAGGCAGAAAATTTGAAAGAAGGGTTAGAACAACACTTCTTCTGGTAACATGAGTGGTAACAAGTGATGTGATTGGTTTTTAAGGGCACGTGGCTGCGTGCAGGACCAGTTACCTGCTTTGGATCCGCGCTGGCGTGTATACAGAGGAGACCGGTATCCTCGTAACTGTGGTGGTAGGAGGTTGCATTGTACATCCAGTGGTGCCTGTGAGTATCCAAACAGTACTTATGAATTTAATAAGACTTCAAATGGAAAAACCAAACACACATGGACAGTGAGTCCCTTCCTAGGGCTCTACCAGGCTTCTGAGCAGTGCCAGTGAGAATCCTCAATCCCACCTCTGCCAATTCCCACTTCCTTCCCTCCACTCCCATCCCAAACCCAGAGTGATACCAAGCTGCACCACTGGCACCTCCTGCCCATTCTGTTAATATCCCCCCCCATCAAAGGATGGATTGGGAGGGAGGAGGAAGACAGGATTCCTGCTCACTTCTGCCCTTTACTTTCACCCTCTCCAAATCCCCACTGACAAATCAGTCTCACGTGTTTCAAGCAGAATAAGATGCTGGAAAACCTGGAGGTGTTTGCTTTTGAAAGGTGAAGCCTTCCACATGAACCTGCTAAAGAAGTGTCTGCTATCCCTTGAAGAGAACAGCCAACAAACCTGTTGAGCACATTGAGATACAGTCGGGTGAACATGCCCTTGCCGGGCCCTCCAGCTGAGAAGGAGCCACCACCTCCCATCATCATGTTTAATACAGCAAAGGGAATGAAGTCTTCCTCCTGAATTCCAACAAGAAGGTCAGTCAGCTAATAAAAGAGCTCTCAAGGGTCTGGGATGAGTAAGGAAGAAGAAGGAGAGTCACAAGTATGGCACAAGGAGAGCGTAAAGGTCAGTGCCTTCATCGAACTGTCAGTGAAGAAGCTGGATGTGTGGCCTCAGCAAGAGCGCCAATGTTTATGTAAGGAGACAGTATTCTGGGATTTGTCAAGAGCAGGGCACCCAAAACTAAGGATTTTAGCTTTATACTTACTAAAAATGAGCAGCTTTCTAAGCCAATCATGATGTGGGTAAGCTCTGGGATGGGTGTAGGGCCCAGACTCACATCTGACATATCTTTTTCAACCTGTGGGAAGGGCAGACAAATTATTAGGGCCAATCTTCACCTCTTGTATCCACACATTCCCAATCTGCCACCCAAATAACAGCTGTCACAGCCACTTTTGGCTCACAGTCACAAATAGTATGTAACTTAAGAAAACAAAGCCTATAGAGAAATCAGCACCTCAGAGAAAGGAGGAGGCACAATGCCACCTCTAACCTTCCTTTTACCTTGACAATGCCTCCCGTGTACTGAGCCACAGATCTGTCCACGTCCTTGGTCTGCCCCCTGCCCCACACCGGCTCCACTCCAAGCAGGTATTTCTTGGCACACTCCACTAACCGCTCGTGCTCGATCCCCACCCCAGCCAGCACCATCCTGTCTGGGGTGTAGTAGTTGCAGAGGTAGGAATGCAGGACTCCTCGGTCAATTTTGTCAGTGTTTTCCACTGGGCAGAACCTGTTCAGTCCCACTGTGTTTTCTCTGTACGCTGCCTGAAGGGACAGAGGTGTGTTAAAGGAACAAACGTGACTTCACCCCCCTCCATCTAAACCTTCTCTGCTTTAGAGAGGGGATGACCAATTTGAGAGAGGAAAGGCTGAGCATTGAGTTATGCCAGCATAACTTCAAGCATCACCCATGTCTAAAAATAAGCTATAGATGGTTTTAGTTTAGGTTAAAATCTTTTCCTGTGCAGAATGCAGGATTTCAGAGCAGACAGAGAGAATTCTCCCTTTGCTGCTGAAATATAATTGAGTAACAGAAAAATCTGGCTTCAGAACAGTCTAAAATCAACCCTGAGGTTGTGGAAAACACTGAGGAAGCCAATGCAGCGTGGCTCATGCAGGGGGGCTGCAGGCAAGGTGGGTGCTTTACCGCATGGATCATTTCTGTGAGCAGAGGCTCTGGATCAGGTCTCATGTTCAAGTCTTCCAGCTCAAATCGTATAGCTGAGCGGGTCATCTCGATTTCTTCATCTGTAATAAGGGGGAAAGCAAGAGATCACCACCACCCCCACCCAAAATACCCAACTGGTACGTGGTTAACTTCTTCATGAGCACGATCTAATGAAGGATTCTCAAATCTAATGGCAAGTCACGTGTCAGGAGTCTTCTTTGAGACAGAAACTCCTGTTCCCAGACCTGATAACCTGGGCTGTAGCGCTACATCAGCCAGCAAGTTGACCACGGTGTCCAGGCCTTTGGTGTCAGCAGAAACAGCATACATGATGGTGTCCCTGCAACACAGAGGGGTTCTGCACTGAGAAGTCGCATCTATGGCTGTCCAGCTAAATCAGCTTGGATATTATTATCATTAAACTTTCAATCATTAAGCTTTCAAAAGGAAACAGAACTGACTTCTATAACCCTTTCAGGTTCACTTTTGCAGCTTCTCAGCACTTGCCACAAATGGATTTCTGCTGCTTAGAGGCAAAAAGTGGCTTTTACTGCCACACACCCCCCCAAAAAAGCAACTCAAACTGCTGTCAGGGGTACAGAGCACAGAGGAAGAGTGTCATCGTACCTTGAGGCCTGGCAGTCGCAAATGCCCCCGTGCTTCTCTAAGGTGAGGAGAATTTCATCTTTGCTGCCAAACTGAGCTGTGGACTAAGAAGATACCTGTTTCATTCATCAGTAACACAGTAACTGTTTATAACCCTTCGGAATAACCCACAACAAGCTCCACCTCCTGCACTACCTCAAACAGTTTGCTCCATGCTAACCTTGGAGAGGAAAGCACAGCACGCTGCCAAAAAATAATGACAAGCACAGTACTTACCCAGGAACTCCATCACTGGCTATGTACATGGATCAAACCCACAGTGCCCCTGTGAGCAACTTGTCCAGCCCTTGTCCACGCTCCCCCCTGTTGCTCCAAGCCCTGGGGATTTACCACACCCCATGGAGGCTCCGTGGCCCCGCTGGGTCAGGGTGCTGGATCAGGGTACTCACGGAGAAGGCCAGCTTTTCCAGGAAGTGTGAGATGCCGCTGAGGTGCTTCGCTTCGTGCCTTGATCCCGAGTTGACAAGAACTAGAGAGAAGAAGAGACAGGCCTGCCTCTGACCCACCCGCTCCTCTGGGCACCTAGGGAAGGGGAAGCGTCCGCCACGGCCCCTGCCATGCCGGGGCACGGCCTGGTGCCCCCCCATGGCCTCGGTACTCACGGCCCACGGTGCAGAACTGCCCGAATTTGTTCTGGGAGGCGACGCGCAGCCCGTTCTCCAGCGTCGTCCCCCGCGTCTCGAAGCGTTCCCGGCCCTCGGCCGCCGCGAAGACCGCCTTGGGCACGCCGGGCAGCGGGCAGGTCAGCGACACGCTGGGATAGGCGGCGCCGCCGCTGNTCCCTCCATCCCTCCCTCCATTCCCGTTCCCCCGCGGGTGGCGGGGGGAGCACTCACCGCCGGGCCGAGCCCGCCGCACCCCGCCTCAGCCACGCCATGGCGGCCGCCATCTTGCCGTCACCCCGTGCGCGGTGCGGGGGCAGGAGGCGCCGCGCAGCCGCGGTGACCCGGGGAAGGAGGCGTGGCTGAGCTCCCGGAGGGGCGGGGCTCGGGCTCGGCCGCGATTGGGTGAGGGTGTGGCAGGCTCTCGCTAATTGGTCAGAGCGCTGAGGGAGGGTCGGGACCGTTCTGAGGCGAGCTCCCGCGGGCCGTGGCTGCCCGGGTTACGGTGAGGGGTCGCAGCGATGGCAGCGGGTGAGCTGCCGGCTGCGGGCCAGCTGCCGGCTGCGGGCCCGGCTGAGCCCAACCCTTTCTCCTTCCGCGAGTTCGTCCGCAGCAAGGCCCGGAGCGGTGAAGAGGTGGGCGGCACCCGCCAGGTAGGGTCGGGGCGGAGTCGCGGCCGGGGTTCCCGTCCCGCCGGGGTTCCCGTCCCGCCGGGGTTCCCGTCCCGTCTCAGCCCCTCTGCTGCTCTCTCCCGCGCAGGCGGCGCCGCCCGGCCCGAGCCTCGGCCCTCTCTTACTCCCGGAGCCGCTGCCGCCCGCGGAGGCGGAGGACGAGGAAGAATGGAGCGGGAGCTACCGGCCCTCGGCCGTGGAGCAGGCCCATCTCGCCGCCGCGGGCTCGCCTACCGCCGGCTCCTTCTTTTACGGGGGCGCGGGGCTGTCAGGCAGCGGGGACCTGAGCGTAGCCTCCCTCGGAACGCCCCCGGGGCCGGGCTTTCACCCCCTGCGGCAGCCCAGCTACGAGGAGGTGAGCGCCCCGCCGACCTCTGGGGGCAGACGCGAACGCCGCCTGAGGGCTGCGGGTTCTGTCAGTGATGCCTGAGCCGCGCAGCGGTCGGGTCCTTAGGGAGCTTGGCACCGGGCTGCTGAAGGGGCTGTCGGCTGGGGCTGCCCTGCGCCTGGCAGCGCGTTGTGAGAGGTGCCTGCGGGACAGAAGCAGTGAGAACCTGCTCCCCAGATGTGGTACCTTGTCCGCCCTGTGGCTTTTGGTGTGAGCTGCGGTGACTCCCTCACGCCCTGAGGGCACGCTGGTTTAGAAACAGCAGCATTTGATAGAACCCGAGGGAACGGCGTGAAGCTGAGTGGTGTGGTTGACACCCTAGAAGGAAAGGAGCCATCCAGAGGGATCCTGACAGGCTGGAAAGATGGGACAGGGGAACCTAATGAGGTTCAACACTGCCAAGGGTCAGGGGCTGCACTGGGGCTGGAAGAATCCCAGCCACAGATAGACTGGGAGAAGAGCTCCTGGAGAGCAGCCCTGTGAGAAGGACCTGGGGATTGTGGTGGGTGAGAGACTGAACATGAGCCAGCAGTGGCTCTGGCAGCTGGCAAGGCCAATGGGATCCTGGGCTCCATCAGCAGAGGGGTGGCAGCAGGGACAGGGAGGGGATTGTCCCTCTCTGCTCTGCCCTGTGAGGCCCCAGCTGGAGTCCTGTGTCCAGAGCTGGGGCCCCCAATACAAGAAAGATGTGGGTCTGTTGGAGAGGGGTCAGAGGAGCCACGAGGATGCTCAGAGGGCTGAGAGCAGCTGCCCTACAAAGAGAGGCTGAGGGAGCTGGGCTGGGGGATGGTCTGTGATTTGTCACATCTGCACTGGCTGCTTGATGCCACATTTCTGACCCCACAGGGTGAGTGAAGTGAAAGGGTTTTAAGAGGGAAAAACTAGGTGCAAAAGCAAGCTTGAACATAAGAGGAAAGCACGAGGCTTTCCAGCACTAGAGTTAAAGCTGGATATTTCTTCTGGTACTGGTCTTGGAGTGCTGGTAGCGTTGTGAAACCACACCCTCATTTCTAATGAGAATTTTTATTTTTTAGCTAAAAGAAGAGAATGCCAGTTTGAGAAGCAAGATCAATAAGCTTCAGATTTTCTCTGAAACTCAAGCAGACAAGTGCGTAAGCCACAGTATGGGGGAAAGTAACCACGTAAGCAAGGAGTTGTCTTAGAAGAGGTGCTCACAGGAAACAGTCAACGTCTTTAAAGAAGAAAAATGTAGTTGAAATCTATGCTATTTATTAAAAAGCTTTAACAAACCTGGTTTTCTTATTGAAAAAGGCTTGGAAAGTAAGTAGCAAGCTGACATCTGATGAGTGTGTTTGTGTGGCTTACGCTTCATGCGGTTTAGGTGGTTAGTGAAAACGAGGGCTGGGCTTGACAGGGTCCATTTCATAAAGAGTCAGATTAACAAAATAACAAATCTCCCTTCTTTGAAGCAAGAAAAGCATTGTTATTTTTTTCTGGTGAGCAACTCGCTGTTGGGAGAGTTGAATTTCCTGAGGTTAAACAACCTGGTGACTGATTGAAGGTGGCAATGTCTTAAGTTCCCATCTGAATCCTCTGCACTCTGCTGCTCTGTGCAGTGAGGCAGCCAGTACTTCCAAAGTGATGGGGTAACTGTTTCAGAATTGCCCTTCTCTTGTCTGATAGCAAACAGCAAGGTTTTCTGTACAGCCTTTAGTGCTAATGGATGTAGAACAAAGAAATCCCCTGAGCCACAGCCTAGAAGTGTACTCTGTGGGGAAAATGTGTGTGCAATGTTCTGAGTGCTTGCTGAACATCGTCTCCTGTTTTGTAAGGATGAGAAAGCTCGAAAAAAAGCTTGAGGAAAACAAACTTAAAGAAGAAAAAGAAGCTCAGGATTTAGAAGCAATGGTGCAGCACGTGGAACAGAATCTCCAGCTGATGACTGTAAGTGTCTGTGTTTGCCATAGCAGCAGAAGCTTGTTGCAGTTTGTTTAATTCTGTTCCTTTTCCTTCCTCTTTGGGAGGGTAAAGGAAGCTGAGGTAATTGCTTCACCTGTGTGAGCACTAAACGACTCAGATGTGGGTTTGGTTTCTTCCTGTACCACAAGACACTGTCCCAGTCTAGAACTCCTTTCCTTGCCTAGCATAGGAGAGGGCTTTGCAGAAATACCAGGCTTGGATTCATCAGCACCTTCAAGTGCTTTTTTACAGCCTCTCAAGAACACCTTGATGAACTAAAGGCTGTTTTCCATACTTGCTGCTTATACCAAGTATGTTTTCCTCTTGTCCACAAACAAAATTTAATGGCTGGAGATGATGGGCAGCACTGGAAGACAGCAGGAGGGGGGGGAAAGCAGCTCATCAGATGCGTCTGCGGGCACAATCCCTGACTCATAAAGCATTCAGAACACAAGGTGGTGTAACACAAACCGTATCACTTCAAGTTTTGTGCTGGAATGGTGTGTGTTCCTGTGTAGCTCAAGCTGCCTGCTGTGTCCTGAGCATTGCTGTGGTATAAATGACCTTTGTTCTATTTCAGAAACGGGCGGTTAAAGCAGAAAACAGTGCTGCAAAATTGAAACAGGAAAACGCCTTACTTCAGGTATGAAACAGCATTCTTAAAGCCCTGCTGAGTGTTCTGGGGGTGAAAATGTTCAACCTGAAATCGAGTCTGTGAAAAGGATGTTGAAAAATTCTAAGTACACCTCACTTTTCCTAGTGAATGCTGTAGAAACCAGACTGGAATGCTTCAGCTCTGCGCAGACTGTTAACTTCATCTGTAGGATGTGTGGTACTTAGAATTTTCCTGAAGTTTCATATGATGTTCAGATGCTGTTTGATATCTGGGGCTTCTGAAAGCTGCAACGCAGCAGGTCAGATGGGTGTTTGGCTGTTGGAAGGCACCTGACAGTGATGTGTGTCATTCTCTGTCAGAGACTGCTCCCCAGAGCTGGGAAGACATTCTTTCTAGGCAGCCTGCTTACAGAGCTATTAGTTGCTGTACCTCTAACTGTACAACTACATTTGTTAGCAAAGTGCCTCCAGGAGTTCTGTGGTTATTTTCCTGTGAAGCTTTCCTCTGCTTCCTCCCTAGGTGCAGCTGCAGAATTACAGGACTGAGAACGAAGCCTTGAGGCTGGGCCAGTCGGCGAGCCTGGCCGCGGTGAAACGGAACGCAGACGTCGCCCTACAGAACCTGCACACAGTTATAACGAACTCCCGGGCTTCAATAAAGTGAGTGGCTCTAAGGGGACTCTCCTGACACTGTCTAAGCACTGAGGGCACAGCTCCGTGGCCACAGTAGGGTGTTTTCAGGGTTGAAACTCAGGTTCTTACATTCTGTGTGCGAGATCAGCCCCTCCGTGCTTTCACTTACCTACCCTGTGTTTTCCTCTGAGTTTAGGTGAGAAAAATAACTAGAATGTGACTTTTATTTTCATAACTTAATGTAAAACCATTCTACTTAGACTCTGTAAGGCTCTTACCCTTCAAGAAGTGAGGCCTTTGGTGCAGCTGCTCTGCCGCTTGAAGCAGCGCGTGGTTTGGTAACCACCACCAAAGCTGCTCTCCCGCTGCCCAGCTGCTCTGCCCTCTTCCCCCAGCCTCACCTAACCTAACGCTGTTTCTCTCCTGCCTTCCAGGCAGTTGGTCTCCGGAGCTGAATCACTGCAGCTGGTCGCCGATCTCCTCAAATCAATAGACAGAATTTCTGAGGCAGAAGACAGACAGTGATGCTACGAACTGGACTCAAACGGGGACCTTTGCTTTACTTGCAGCAATCCTTACTTAAACGTTAGTTTCCTATACTCGGCCTCCGTACGGTGTGCAAAGCTGTGGGCGCTGCTGCAGAACGGGCTTCGCCATCTCTACCCACCCGAATCGACATGAGTACGACCCTCTTCCACGGCCCCCCCCTCCCCTCGCACCCCGCAGAGCCCCCGCGTTTGGCGGGTACCCCCCTTCCCGACCCTGCCCCTTCCCCTCAGGGTGGTCCTTGACGCGGAGGGAGAAGGGGCTGGGAGGGTTCGCGCAGCGTGGCGAGTCCCCGCGGCCACCGGAGGCGGTTTGTAGTCCTCGGCCCGCCGCTGTGTTCACGGGGTTTCGGCGGTACCGCCGGTGGCTGAAGAACGCCGGGCGGCGAGAGGGGCCTCAGGACCCAGCGGCGTCCTCAGCGCGGCCGCTGCCAGCCCCGTCGCGGTAATTTCGGCGCTCTCGATTGGCTGGGCGGCGTCACGTGAGGAGCGGCTCAGCCGACCGAGGGGCCCAGCGGCGATCGGGCGGAGGGAGAGGGGGCGGGCCCCGCAGCGCGGCCCAGCGCCGGGAGCCCACGGTGCCGCCATGTCCCACCGGCCGGGCCCTCCCGGGGCCCCGCACCGACCCGCGGCCCTCGACCTGAACGCGGAGAGGGAGAAAATCCGGCGGGAGATCGAGGAGCTGGAGCGGAGCCTGGAGCCCGGTGCGGCGAACATCGGGGGGGCCGCGTCCGACTCCAGCCTCAGCTCTGACACGGGTACGGCGGGCGCTGCGCTCCTCTCCGGCCGCCCCCGGCGCCGCCGCTGCCGCCTGAAGTTGCCGCGCTGGCTCTCGAGCTTTGCGTGAGGGGCGAGAGAGGCTCGCGTCGGCTTTGCGTTAACGGGAATAGCCGATGGGCTTGCGGCGTCGGGCTGCGGAGTGTGCCGGGCGCTGGGAGCGGGGTCTGGGGGTCCTGAGGCGAGGCGGCTCCCGGGGGCGCTGGGCGGGAGAAGCTCCGTGTGGGAGAGGCCCCTCGCGCCGACGCTTGGCGTGTTTTCGGGGTGAAACCCGTAGCGGGGGAACGGGGCCGGAGGCAGCGAGCTGGCCCGTGGGATGCCGCAGCCCGTGGGACATTCCCGTTAGCTGAAGCCCAGGTGTCTCTGCGCCCACCGAACGGACCCACCAGCTCCGCAGCGTGCCCCGCGCTGCGTGTGCAGCCTGCCCCTGCCGCCTAAAGCTCGTTTCCCAAAGGAAAGAAGCGGCCGTGGCCGGGGTGCCTGCGCTTCTGGCGGCTGTCGCAGTTACCTCACCCACCCGTGGTCTGATCGTGAAGGGCTGAAGCCTGTGGCCACACTGAATGCAAAGCCAAATAGTCCTATTAGGTGCTTTGAAAGCTTGTGGGTTGTATTGGGTTGGAATGCTTGCTTGGCTGGGTTGTATTGGGTTGGAATGCTTGCTTGGCTGCATGCTCTGGAGTCTTTCCCATCACGTGTAGGACTAAGATGCCGTTTGGTTGTGGCTGTAGTTACCTGGAGCTGCTCATTTTCCACATGCATATGTGAAATACAGTCACAGCATCACCAAGACCTTTGAGATCGTCGAGACCAACTGTACCTGTCCTCTACTAACCCATATCCCTGAGCACCTCATCTGCCCATCTTTTAAATACACCCAGGGTGGGTGACTCAACCCCCTCCCCAGGCAGCCTGTTCCAGTGCCCAGTATAACTAAATATATAACTTGAAGCTGAAATTATGGTATGTAGCCAGTCACAATGGTGTGTCCCAGTGAGAGATTTCTGTGCCCAGAGCTGACTTAGTCTTTGCTGCTGTTGTAGCAACCGTTGGTTCTCTCTGTAAGTACCAAAATGATTATTCTGAGACCTGTTCTGTGTCAGTGATTTGCATTGAAGGGTCAAATAGTGTTACTTGACAGTGTTGGTAGTATCCAAAAACTCCATTGGATGCATCTGAGAGAGGATGTAATGCTTTATTCTATGTGCTTTAATTGAAAAGTCTTTGTCTTTGCAGCTTTCTTTTTGTATTTTTGTTGTCTAACAGATGATGATGAAGATGATGATGAACATTCTCATACTGAAATGGTAACTATTTATAAATATTAAGTTACAAAAATAATTATGCTACATAACTGCTTTTAAAGCAAGCATTTTTTTAACCTTTTTCCCCTCCCTTAAATGCCTTACTTGCTTCAAGGAAGTGGAAAGAGAAGATGACAGTAGCGATGATGATATCGAAGGTAGTTTGCCACAGGATCCAGAAACATGCCTGCAGATGAACCATGTGTACCAGGAAGTTATCCAGGAAAAGATTGAGGAAGTTGAGCTTCTCATTGCACAAAACAGAGAAGAGCAGGTGAGCAAAACAGGAGTAAAATGTTCATTCCTGTGCTTTTCTGGGCTGCCATTTGCCATCTTCTTCTGCCCACCAAGCCAGGTAAAACTTTCCCAGACATTCCTAACCCATCACAGGGACTGGGGGAACCAGCTGTAGGAGTCATAGTTACTTAGTTCATATGCTGGTGCAGTGCTCAGTTTGCTTGGCCAGGACCTGGTTCGTTCTCTGCATGGCATTTCAACCAGTATCATTTGAGTGGCCTTACTTGGCTGATGTTTCCATGCTTTCTTATCCCCTAAAATGCTACCACCAGCAACTATTGTATTTTAACTTGTTGAAGCAAGTTAGTGGCTTTTTAATCATCTGCAGTGCTGTACAAACAGGAAGTTCTGAATCCTGTTTTTAATGCATACACCAATTTACAGTCTGGAGCTGCAGACTTCAACTCTGCTTGGGCTCAGCTGCTGCTCTCTGAAATTAGGAAGTTGAAGGAGACACTGACAACTGTTTAATTGATTCTTGTATTGCAGAAGGAAATCATGTCTGAGCTTGGTGGTCCAAAAACAGCAAAAGCAGGAGATGGTAGGAGTCTCCCAGCAAATATATTTTTGGGTCATTTTATGAAGCCATACTTTAAGGATAAAGCAACAGGAATTGTAAGTAAATACGAGGTTGCACACTGATATGTCTTTCAATGAAAGATTTAAATTGTAACCATGGTGCATTCCTACTGAGTAACTGTGAGTGTCACTCCTGAGTTTGAAATTTCACTTGTTTCTTAACTTCCCTGCTTTGAGAATGTTCTACCTGTGTCTGGCCCTGACAGCTGGAGGTGAGTTGTGAGGAGTGGCGTTCTACCCGTGGGGCACTTGAACTTTCTTGTTCTGAGCTGAACTTAGTCTTCATCTCCACAATTCAATTCCATGCTTGTGTTTAAAGTACTTGTTGAAATCTTACTGTGTTTGAAGCTGAGGTTTCTGAGGCACCTGACACTTTTATTCATGTGTTTTTAAAGGGTCACAAACAAAAGGAGATCCTGGCTCTTTGTTGTAGCTAGGATGTCACCTGTCACCATACATAGATTAGTGGAATATTAAAGCAATGACTGGTAAGCTTTCTGTGAATTCCTACTCAAGTTAATAGTGCCTCTTAAGTAGGTACGAACATAGGTAATACATGTCCCCACACTCAAAATGCTGCTTCAACCAACTGCCAGCTAGTGTGAGCAGGGCTGGCTCTGAGCAGAGAATGTGCTGGAAAACTGCAGGCAAACTTCCTTGCTTGAAGTATCTGTTTGGTTTTTGTGATTTCTGATGTATCTGGGAGCTAGTGCTGGTAAAGGTAACTTAGCAGTTTGAATGTGACAGTTGCACAAGTTTGAGGGGTTTTTGTAGCAGTTCATGCTTGAGTTCTAAGAAGAAAGGACCATTTTCCTGTGTATCTGGTTCTTCCAATGTACCTAACCCTTCTGCACTTTATTAGGGCCCTCCTTCCAATGAAGATGCCAAGGAAAAAGCTGCTCAGGGTATAAAGTCCTTTGAACAACTGATTTCCACAAAATGTGAGTAGCTCTGTGCTGTTCAGCATTTACAAGAGCTGTAATAAATGTTTGTATGTTTGTTAAATGTTTGTAAATGTTTGTTAGTTCCCCTCCCTGTGCAGTTAAATGTCACTTCTGATATTTCATACTTGACTCTCAAAGGAGTTAGAAGTCAAAGGGATGTTATGTAAAGTGTTTCATTGAGTGATTCATGGCTTCTTTCATTTGGTTTGGTTTTGCTGCATCATGTAACAACTCCTGTGAGCGCTCCAAAGCCGAATGACATTCAGGGAGAGAAGTTCAAGAGAGTTTACAGCTGGAGTTTACAGCTCCAGATTGTTACAAACATCTGGCTGCTGATCTTTACTGACATTGCTTCACAACTAAAACTGAGTGAGAGCTGTGATTTGCCCAGGTCAGACATGATATGAGTCATTCTGCTGGGGAATAGGATGAATTTACCCAGCCTCTGGTAGCCGCTTTGCCCGACAAAACTGTGTAGCTAATGAAGATGAATGGTTATTGATCACCCACAGGGTACTTTAACAAGGATAGTGAAAGCAGTGGCTCTTTCATTTTCTTGGTGGTTTTGCACTAATGCTCCACTCCCTTGTTCTGTCCAGGGAAAAGCAGAGAGAAGACGTTACTGCAGAAATCAGTAATAAGCGACCGCTTGCAGCGCCTGCTTCAGCCCAAGTTACTGAAGTAAGTACTGTGCCAAAATCTCTGCTCTCCTGATGAGAGCATCGTATATGAAGGAAGGAGAGTATGTATGTGGAGACTCTACCTTTCTTCAGCAAGTTCTTGTGTTAACTGGGACTTGGTAAGGTTACAAAGCACAGCAGAGATACTTCGACAGTTACCATTGAGCTTGGGAGAGCTGCTCAGAACTACAGCAGTGGTCCTCAGGCTCCCCTGTCTTGTGGGCACCAGGAAAGAGGATGGCACTGTTGTAGGTAGCAGCATCTTTCAGTCTTTGTTGACACCTCTATTACCTGTGTGTGCACTTAGTATCAAAGGGTCTGCAACACCCTGGCAGTAAGGGAAAGGTTACAGCATTCAGTTGGGTTGTAACCACGTGATCATTGTTTTGTGAGTGTCTGGCAGGGGGAGAGGTTTTGCTTTGGAGGTGTTGTGGCATTTTGTGGCTGTCTGTTGTTTCCTATTGATGCAGTGGTACAACTTCAAATAGTCTACAGGGTTTGAAGCTGAAATTATGGTATGTAGCCAGTCACAATGGTGTGTCCCAGTGAGAGATTTCTGTGCCCAGAGCTGACTTAGTCTTTGCTGCTGTTGTAGCAACCGTTGGTTCTCTCTGTAAGTACCAAAATGATTAATCTGAGACCTGTTCTGTGTCAGTGATTTGCATTGAAGGGTCAAAAATAGAACAATAAATGTGCCATGGGGGAAAACCTAGAGTTTGTGTAGTGTGGAAATAAACTTGAAGGTAAGAATGATGCTGATGAGGAGACCCTTTGCCAGTCACCATCTGATGTCTTTGACCTCGTTCCCATCTCGTCATACTGAGTAATAATAACAACAGTGTCTTTGAACAGGTTGAATTATTGGAATCAGAAACTGGAAAAAGTCAAGATTGAAATGGACAGACAGATCTTGGAAAAGCAAATCAAAGAAGTGGAGAAAGAAATAGAGGCCATTAAGTGAGAAATCTCTTTGTGTTATCGGTGGAAATGAAAGTCTGTTCTTGGAATTTACCCTTAGGGTTCCCTCCTTCCTCCAGAGTTTCTAGATACATTTGGAGAAAGCTTTATTTGTGTTGGCTTGGAGAGTGCTCATCTCCACAGTTCTCTACTAAGACTTGAGTTTCAGGTCTCTGTATGCAAATGCAGTATCTATACCCAGCCTCGGGGGCTGCTTTAAATAGCTGTTGATTTAGTAACAAGGAAGCAGAGGGCTCAGGAGTTCTGAGCCTCTGCTCATTAACAAATCTGGAGCAGTGCATTTTGTTACTGCCCTGGCTAAACCAACTTCATCTTGTAGCAGGCTGTTTATCAAGAAGAAACATTGGTTTGGGGACAGTTACTATGTTAGATAGCCCTTTGCTGTGAGATACTAAGTGATGGGTTCCTGGGGAAACCAGTAGGAGGTGGGAGGAGTAAGATGAAGCAAGGTCAAGACAACAAAATGACTGTTTAACCATTTAATGTGGCTCTTTTTTTCTCCTTGTACCTTCTGCTTTAGCCAACTCCCAGAAAGTGACTTGATAGGAAACAGATTTGATGAGCATGACTGGGAGAAAATTTCAAATATCCAAGTAAGTTGGGAAGTCAGCTGTTTTACTACTTCTGATGAGAACTACCTGACCTGGCCTAGTTTGCATCTGCTTTTCCCATCGTGTGTTTACTGAAGCTGACTGTTATGTGATCTCAACTTGTTAAATGTGATGACTCAATACTGGAAAATTTAGCAATAACACATAATCTGGAATGCAGAATGTCTTCCTGGTATTGGTATTCCTGCCTGTCCAGGTGGTTCAGTCCCAGCTAAAAGCCAAAACAGATCTTTGTGTTTCTCTTAGTTTGATGGCCAGCGTAGCTCAGAAGAACTGAGGAAGTTCTGGCAAAATTGGGAGCATCCAAGCATCAACAAAAAGGAATGGACTGAGGAGGAAATCGAGAGGCTGAGGAAGATAGCTGCCAAACATGGTTATGTGGACTGGCAGACTATAGCCCAGGAGCTGGGGGTAAGGTCTTAGGAGCTCAGAACCAAGGGGAGACAAGTCAGTTAACTCTGACTTAACTGTGCCTCATATCAGGCTTCAGAAAACAACACTGCTGCTAATTCATTGTTAATGAATGCTTTTCTGAGAAGCATTGAAGAACAGCACCAAAAAAAAAAACCCTTAACCTTTTCCTCTTGCTCTCTGTACTCAAATAACCAGTTATCTGTGTATCTCTGTTTTCATTGTATTAAGACAAACAGGACCCCTTTCCAGTGCTTGCAGAAGTACCAAGTTTATAACAAAGACTTGAAAAGGAAAGAATGGACCAAAGCTGAAGACCAAATGCTTCTAGAGCTTGTTCAAGAGATGAGATTAGGAAGTCATATCCCATACAAGAAAAGTAAGTGTAAATGCCTTTCTTTCACCTGTAGGGTGGGTGTTTTTCCTTCTCCCAGGCTCATGTTTGTTAATGTTTCTGCATAATAGAGCACCCAGCCTGCTCTGACTCAAGGAATTCCATGGAGTTTTATGTCCCAGGGAAGTTTCAATTCCCACGATGGTCACAGGTCTGTGTTTCCACCTGTTCCAGCCTGTGATCTGGGTGAGGCAAAACATTGCTGTGGCTTCTCTGACACTACAGGTGTTGCTAGCCTTCCCCCATTGGTGAAATGAATGAATAAGGATGGTTGAGTTTTCTCTCTCTTCATCTTTGGTGGGAGCAGTGCCTTTCCTGTACCTCCCTGGAAGTTTCATTAGATCAGCAAGGATTTACTATCTTTGGAACCTTTATCTGCCTTTGAAATTTGGTTGCCATTGGCTGAGAATTACTGACAAGTACTGATGGTTGTGTGAGAACCAGAGTTCTTCCACATAAAGCCAGTGTTCATTCATGGCCAGCTGTTCTGGTGGTTTTCAGTGCTGTGCCCAGAAGCCTTTTCTGGAAGGTCAGTACTGCTGCTTCTGCTCCTCCCAAGTGTGGGAGGCAGAGGGATGAGTGAGGAGCAGAGTTGAGAGTAGTAACTGAGTATCTGAGCTCCTCAATCTAAGCCTGTGAGTGTAACACCTGGAGTCTTGAACCTGTTAGATATGTATTGGAGCTGAAACCTTCCCTAGTCCTCTGTTCTTGTAACATGGGTGGTTGGATCATCATGTGTCTGGTACAAATAGTAACACATGGTGTATGCCACACTCTCTCAACTCTTGTTCTCTACCACTGTTAAGTAACTAAGCTGAGATTAAAATGCTGCTTGTGACAATCCCTTGTTTGAAAATACTGCAGTTGCAATGTAAGTAAAGGAAGAATTGTTGTTTGCAACAGCCTTTAAAATGTACTTTGGTGTTTCTAGTTGCTTATTACATGGAAGGAAGAGATTCTGCCCAGCTGATATACCGATGGACAAAGAGCGTGGACCCCAGTTTGAAGAAAGGACCCTGGACTCCAGAGGAAGATGCTGTAAGCTCTGTTCTCTGATGCCTGGATTGGCAGGGTGTGGAAGGTGGGAAGGTTGGGCTGTTGAGGTGCTGTATGCATTGGGCTTTAATGGTGGCACAGAGGAATGTAAAATGGACCAAGGTGGCAGCTCACAAGTCAGGAGAGCTTAGAAGCCCCTAAATGTTTTTGTTTACAACACAGTGGAGCATACAAAGAGGAGGGGAATCAGCTTGTTAAAAGGGTAGATAATGGCAGGACAAGGGGGATGGAGTGAAGCTGAAGGAGGGAAGGTTTAAATTGGATGTTAGGGGGAAGTTTCTTACAGAGAGAGTGGTGAGGGGCTGGAACAGGCTGCCCAGAGAGGGGGTGGGTGCCCCATCCCTGGGGGTGTTCAAGGCCAGGTTGGATGGGGCCCTGGGCAACCTTGTGTAGCTCCAGGCCTGGAGGTTGGTGGCCCTGCCTGTGGCACGGGGGTTGGAGCTCTGTGACTCTTGGGGTCCCTTCCAACCCAGACCATTCTATGATTCTATGAAATACAACTGCTTGTTTGTCTGGCCCATCAAGGTTATTGCTGCTGAGAATTTCAGCTCTCTGTCTGATTTCCACAGCTGCTGCTGGCTGCAGTTAAGAAGTATGGAGAGAGGGACTGGTACAAGATTCGGCTGGAAGTGCCAGGGAGGAGCGATGCTCAGTGCAGAGATCGGTAAGGACACTGAGTGGAGCAACTCTGCTTTCAAGTGTATTACACAGAGCCAAGGTGCAATCTGTTCCACAGATAGGTTTGATTTGCTTAAACCAGTGTCACCTTAAGAGCTGCTTTGTAAAAGTGTCTGTGATCTAAATATGGTCTCTGACATTGTCTCCACATAACGCTGCATTTGGAGTTACAGAAGTTGGACAAAAGTTGAAGTTGAGTTTAATGGGGAACTGTGCACTGCTGTCTGGTGTGTGGCTCCCTCAGCATTGCTATCCATGGCTTAGCAAAAGTTGGGAAGCATGTTGTTCAAAATAAAGCCAAAGAGATCATTAAACACAGATGAGTGTGTGTAGAGAGGGAAGGTTGTCATCTGTGCCTTCTCTCTGAATCTCTGAAAATACCTAGGCAGTGACTCCCTGTAACTGAACACTAATAATGAGGTGCTGAGCAATTTTCAGCCTTGGACCCTGGTTTGGGAGGCTGGGAGTACAGCATGCCCTAATTTCAGTGACCTGTTTTGTGGGTGGCATGATATTTTTAAGAACAAAGAGATTGTAGCTGTGCTGTATGAAGGGAAAAGGGATGGGGACCCCTTAGAAAAAGGAAAGATCTGGTAAGGAATGCTGGGTTTGTTCAGCCTCAGAGTGTGTGGTGATGATCAGAACTGTTCAAGCAGGATTGGATGTTCCTTACTTTAATGTTTTTGTTTTGAAGGTACTTAAAAGCATTGCACTGTGATGTAAAGAAAGGCAAGTGGAGTTTAGAGGAAGAGGAACAGCTGATTGAACTGGTTCAAAAGCATGGCCTGGGTAAGTGTTTCTGTGGTTTTACCTTCAGAGATTTAGAGAAGTATTAAGGATTTATCATTTAAGTTTTCTCCTCTTTTATTTTAAGCCCTCCAGCTGATACTAGCAGGCTCTGCCTTGTGCTCATGACTGCAGCCTTGCTTGCATTGTGTAGCCTGGTCATGGATAGTCAGTTATTGAGTGATAATGTAGTGAAGGGCTCAGTGGCTGTGTTAGCAAGGTGTCAGAGCTAGGACAGTTTAGAGGGGTGAGTTCCCCTCTAAACAGCCTGTGAAAGGCTCTCTTATTTTCTCAAAGGTAACTTTCCTTAACAAATGGAAGCTTTTCAGTTTGAGCTTTCTGCTCAGTGTTCTCTTACTGCTGCTAGGGAGTGTGCAGTCCTGCCAGGGTCTGCCTTAGTGCTTCATTCTCTAGTGGCTTCTACCTTCAGCTGAGTGTGGAGTATTTGCAAAGTCTGATCAAAGAACACAAATGGGTGTTAAGGTTTTGAAATCCATTCATATAATACCTGCCTCATAAAAGGAAATGTATGATGTGTGTATAGTGTTCTGCACTGAAAAGGCCTGTCTCAGAGTGCTCTGCTCTGCCTGTTTTTAGGTCACTGGAGTAAAATAGCTTCAGAACTGCCACATCGGACTGGCTCCCAGTGTCTGAGCAAGTGGAAGCTCATGATTGGGTCTAAGGTATTGTACAAAATCCTGCTGGGTCACAGAACCATCTCTTGAATGACTCTCTAAACTAAAAGTGAAATCAATACAAAAGTTAATGTTGATTTCACACAGTTGAGACTTGTCATGGGTGTTCATGGTCTGATTTCTTTCAGCCTTTGTTGTGAGGGTCTGAAGTTCATTTGCTATATATTTGTATATTATCCAGAATTGTTTTACTCCCTCAAAGCACCAGTTAAGATGGCATATGCCTGTATTTCCATGTGTGTATCTGAGTTACCAGTGTTGGTACCAGTTGCTCCAGAAGTTCTGGCTGCTGAAGGTCCTGTTAAAGATAATCCTGTTCCCATTGGCACCACACCTGCCTAGGGAAGGGTTCGTGGAAGCCCAAATGTGTTGAGATGGGGCACTGTACTTAGCTTGTACTTCCATTCTTAACACAAATTTGTCTTTATCTGTAGCTTTTTCCTTGCATACAAGAATCTAAACCAGTAAAAACCTGGGTTCAAGGGCCATTGCCAGTTAGAATGGATTTAATTAACATTAGCAGATGTCGAGCAGAACTATCCATTTCAAAGCCAGACCTTACTGACAGGACACTGCTCCATAAAACTTTTCAACTTGCCTGTTTGAGAGGTTTGCAAGTGAAGGGTGGACACTGGCTAAACACTCATCTTTGCTTTTGTGTTTTTGACTGAGAAGAAAAGATCCAGGCCACCGAAACGCCGCCACGTGCCAGAAAGTTCCAGCTCCTCAGAGAGCAGCAGTGAAGAGGTAGAGCTGGACTTAGCAGACACTGAGGAGGAGGAGGAGGAGGAGACAACCAGCAAGGAGGAGTGTGCCATTCCCAGCATTGATTTGTGGATACCAACACAGACAAGTACACAGGAATCAAACAGAGGAAGATACCAAGCTGCATCCCTCTTCTCTCCTGTGAGCGCAGAGAGCGGCGGCGGTGACGATGGAGACAGGGCCAGAGCTGGCAGTGCTTCCTCAGAGCTGAGCACCCTCCTGAGCGGCATGGCACGTGCACACTCAGCAGACATCACTGTGAAGGACCCTGCAGAAGTGTTCAGCGAGGTGAAGCCTGGGATTCTCAGTCTGTTCTTGGTGGGATTGGAGCTTAGATCACTGCCTGGTCCCTTCTGCAGTGCTCTGGCTGCTTCCTCACTGTGCCATCAGGGGGTGCTGTTGGGACCTGAGCTGTTGGGTTATGCAAGGATTTCTAGCACTGCCTCCCCATGTGTTACCTAGAAAACAGCTGCGCTCTTTCCTACCCAGAAACTTCTCTTATATCTTCATAAAGCAGAATTGTCCAATGAATTGTGATGTCTCCCTACCCTGGTGACCAGGGTGTATAGGCTTGAAGTTTAGAAGAATTAAGTTACTTACCCATCTGTTTCTGGTTCTGAGTTGGGTTTTCCTCTCTGATCAGGCACTGAAACAGCACAAACCTTCCTAGCAGGTTTTTGTGGAAAACTAGACTCCTCCTTAGCAAAAATTGAATGTCAGAATCACTATTTAAGTTCATAAAAGCAAAAATGTTCTGACTTTTGTGTTAAGTATCACACCTGTGCCCCAGACTATGCAGCCAATTGCACTGGCAACCCCCAGAACACAAACTTGTTATGGGTTATGGGATGCAAGGGTTGCAGGTGCTTTAATTTGGTTACAGACACAGCATTATTTTACTAACAGAAGTTTAGGGAAGAGACAGTGGCTTTTCCAAACCTCTTGTTCCTTCCTTTGTATCACAAAGCTGAAAAATGCAAGGAGAACCATGCAGTAGGTTTTGACCTTCAGTGTGAGTTCCTGTAGAGACTTCACTTTTTAAAATTAGAGATTTGGTGTTGTGACAAGGCACAGGGACTAAGAGGTGAGGTGAGTGCCTGCACTTCAGGGCTGGCTTCATTTAATCAGCTACTTCCAGCAGCAGGAATGTTGAAGACTTTTGTACCTTCTCTGTATAGTCAGTGCAGGTAATTTTCTGTGAGATACTTTCCCTTTTATCTTTTCTTGTGTGTGTGGTTTTTTTTTCTGTTCTAAGGCTTCCAGATGTGGAAAGCAAGTGCTACAGGTTACCCTGGAGAACGTGAGAAGAGTTCTAAGAAATAACACATGCTTTCAGAGGAGACTTGTAAGTACCTCTTCTGTCTTGTCTGCTCTTGTGATGTGAGCACTGACAGGCTCTCTTTAGTGTGAAATGCTTTTTGGATGGAACCACAAACCTTCCTCTGTAGAAACAAAGAGGAAAAACTCCTCATTTTCTTCTTTCATGACTGCCCTGTGGATAGCTTGTCCTGGGGTGAATTATGGTACAACCTTCCTAATTGGAACTCTGTATTTGTTCATGTGCAGCAATCAAGGGTGCTAAAAGCTGCCACTGGTTTAACAAAAATACCTGGTGCTCCTGTGGGCCAGAATCTTCAGTTGATGCCAAACATGACAGAGAAAGCTTATCGTCAGGAGAGAGAGCGCCTGAGAAGAATGAGCCTGGACAGAAAGCTGCTGATGGCAGTGACACCTTGGGTGGGCAATGTACTCCTGCCTTGCACCCTGCAAACTGGGAAGATGGCTTTTCATCACACAAAAGGTAGTGGTGACCCATCAGGGCAGTGCTCTCCTACTTTTTGTCCCTACTTGCTGACACCTTTTAAGTGAATTTTTGCTGATTTTGAATATTGACCTTTTTTTCTAGCTGATTCCATTCAAGAGAAGACTAAGTCTGTCAGTCTCATGAGCACTCCTCTGTTCACACTTTTCATTCAGGTAGGTTGTACTGTCTTAGTGGCATTATCTGCTTTCAAACAATGGTAATCTTTATTTCTGTATTTGATGCTTAAATACAATTTGATCGTAGGACTGATGTTTCCTAACTGAATCCTACATCCAAAATCTAATCCTCTGAGGACTTTTTCCTAGAAATTTAAAAATGTCCCCAGAATCTGGCATGTGAAGCCTCTCCTGTCCATCTTGTATTGTCAGTGGCTCTACCCAGAACATTCTTGGTCTCAGATTTTCCTGACAACCTCATCTTGCAGCTCTTTCAGATCGATACCAAAGGCTGCATGAAGATAATTCGTGAGAGAAGGCTAAGGCAGACTGAGCTTCTCAGGGCTGATGCAAGAAGGCCTCAGCAGGTATTGCATGTGGTCTGCTTCTAAGCTCTTCCCACTGAAGTCTTGACTAAGTAGAGTTGTTTGTTGTGTGTGTCTTGTGGTGCTGTTTGTGTGCATGTCTTAACTGTTTTGGTGTGGAAGCATAAATTGTACAGGCTGTTGGCAGATGGGGGTTTGATTGGCATCTGTGCTGTTTTAGTGATCCTTAGATATCTCAGCAGTAAAATTTAATATCATTTTTTTGGCAGGCTTCCCCAAATATGGAGACTCCTTCAGGTACCTACCAGAACATTTATATTTGTGATGTGCAAGAAACTTTTTAGCTGAAGTCATCTTGTTATGTTAATGACCAATTAAACTGAAGGAGAACTTTGGGAACAAAACTACCTTGTGCTGGGTTTTGCTCCCCCTTGGGTCCTTCAGTTATTGGCTAAATATGTTATCCCTTGGGAAGGGCTGGAAAAAACACTGAAGGGCTGGGGGACCAGTGGCTCTGTGCCACCTGTTCTGTAGGCTGTTGTTGGTACAGTTCTCTCCAGCAAGGCTGTAGTGACCGTGCTGGTGCTGACCAAAATCCCAGTTTGTTGTCACCCTGACTGGTATGAAGTGCTGACCAGTACAGTTCCTTGTGTGTGGTGTTAAGGAGCACTCCTAGCCCATCTTTTGATTGATACATCATTGCTGAATGAGCAGTAGTGATGCTGTATCAGTTCTCTGAAGGGTGTCAGGATGGGGCTTGTTTAAATCAAGACTTGTTTTAGGCTCTCTCACAAACAGGAGTTTTGCTCCTTCCTGTGCAGGGCACTTGATGTGTAACAGCCCAGGAATGGCTTTTGAAAGCACTGCTCTTGAAAGCACTCTTTCTGCTTTTACTTTTCATTTTATTTCCCCTCTTCTCTAGGCAATTCAGCACAACCCTGTACTCAGAGGAAGTCCCAAAGGGGCATACCAAGGAATCCTGTCAGGAGACCTGTTGCCTTAAAAGCAAGGGAGACTTCTGCTGCTGTCTCTGAGTGTGACACCCCTGCTGTGCAGGGAGCTCCTCCAGCCCAAGGGCAAAGGCAGAAGCCTAAAACTGTCTCAGAATTGCTGAGAGAGAAGCGCCTGAGAGAATCCAGGGCTGAGAAAGCTGTGCAGAGGACAGTATTTGTTGCCCCACAGATGCTGGTTTCAGGGCCTCTGATCATCCAGCCCCCACCACAGCAAATCCTCCCTTCTGCTCAAGCAGGGAGCAAACCTGCAGCAGCTGGTTGTGCAAACAGCCCAGCACAGTGTGTGTCAACTCCATTGCCAGCATTTGCTTCTGTTGCAGGTTCAACCTCTACCCAGATCGTGCTTGAAAAGCATTCTTCATCAGTGTCAGAAACTGGGGGAAGCTCCAGTTCCTCACAAGGAGCAGAACTACAATCCAATAAGGAACTCAAAGAGCAAGCATTGGAAGGGAGCCTCGAAGGAGGGGGTCTTCCAGGCACGAATCCAGCTGCAGCAGAGCAGGCCCCAACTCAGGAAGGGTGTAATGGTCAGGTCCTGGCTGGTAGCTCAGCTCCAGTAGTGCTGCCAAACCAAGCTTTTGTGCCACATCAAATTACAGTGGTGCCTGTTGGCATTGAGTCTGCCCCCAACAAACTGCCTCTTTCCACACCAGTTCCCTGTGAACCGAATAGTAACGGGCCACAACAGGGGCCAGTCAGCCTATTGCCAGCCCTTGTCACTTCCCAAACTGGTTCCCCTCTGATTCCCAACAGCATTCTGCCTTTCACCTGGGTGGTAACACCACAGGCTTTGCTCCCCACTGCTGTGCAGGTGGGTGTGCCCCTGGGAATGCCAGCTGCTGCTCTGAGCAGTCACTGTGCAGCACCAGTGACTTGCAGTGGCGATGCCTCAGGAGTGTCTCCTGCACCAGCTGGAGCCAGTACCCCTCACCCCAGCGCTGCAGAGACAGCAGCACCACGTACCCAGGCAGCAGGGGTACAGCCTTCAGGACAGACAGCTAACCATGGCACAGCTCTCCTGCCTGTCACCTCAGCGGGTCCAGGATGTGGTACATCCAGCACGGCTCCTGCAGCACCTCTGTGTTCAGGGGGCTTCTCCAAGGCTTCTGACTGCTCTGCAGGAGCTGTCCCAGCAGGCCCAGCAGCCCCCCTGCTGCCCCAGGCACAGGCACCCTCCAGCTCTCACGGGGCCGGTCCCCAGCGCCTGCCCAGTCTCGCTGGTTTGGGAAAGAACCAGGATTCTGGTACCACTGGTGGATCCTCTTCCAATCCAAGCACCACCACAAAAGGGATTGTGCTCCAACCAGGAGATCCAGCTCCTCAAAACAACGTCCCAAGGAACTCCAACTGCTTTGCTGCAGGAGCAGTGAGAAACAGGCCTATTGCCTCCAAGCCTCCAGCCACGCAGCCTGCTGATAGTTCACCCAGGCCAACCACTTCCAGTGCAGAAAAGAATCTGCTTGACTTAAGCCTGATTTCCCTTGAAGATGAAGGGCTAGTGAAGGAGTGGCTGAGTGGGAAACAAGGGGTCCAGGTACCATCACTCCAAACCAGACTGCCTTATTTGCCACCTTTTCTGTGCAACTTAAAAGCCCTCTCGAAGCTGCTCCTGCAGAAGGCAGCTCTGGAAGAGCAAGCAGCATGCCTTCTGCCTTCTGCTGCCAGTCAGGATGAAGGCACTGGGGTTGGTTTGGATGCTATCAGAGAATTGGTTCAGCAGAAACTGGGCAATAACCCTGCTTACCTCCTACTGAAAGCCAGATTCCTAGCAGCCTTTACGCTCCCAGCTGTACTAGCAACTCTTCCTCCTCCAAAAATGACAACAACTCTGTCAGCCAGCAGGAAGCAATATGAAGAGAGTGATGAAGAGGAGTGGCAGAGTGAGAAGGAAGTGTCTGAGGAAGGGGAGAGTGGGAATAGATTAACAGGAGTACAGTTGGATGGGACTGTTGGTGATGAGCCTGGAGACAAAGATGCTGATTTACTAAATCAGGTAAAACAGGTGCCAGGGGCTAAAACCAGCAAGTGAATGGCAGCTGAATATTGCTCCCACTGGGATCCAGGGTAAAAATCTCTTAAGTGCAGCAGAAATTTGGTCCTTTTGAAGTACAGTTTTGCAGCTGATAAGAGTTCTCCAGCCCAGCTGGGAGCCCTTAGGCCTTGTGAGGGTCAAGCCTGTGTTGTATGTAGCATGTTAAACTTGACAATGCATATCAAAGCTCCCTCCTTTCCTCTTACAGTTCATAATCTGCTGCACTGACCCCTGTATTTTTTAAATCAGGCCCTTGGTTTTTGTTGTGTATGGCCTTTAAACCCAAATAATATCATGGGAATTGGGTATATCTGCCTAAAATTGGTCTCTGATTTCTTTTTTTTTGAAGCAGAGTCCATTGTTGCCCAGCACTGTTTCTTACAGAACATGCTGGGAAGTTGAGTAGCTCAAACTTGCATTTCCATTCATTGTGGCACCAAAATAAACAAGACTTAAAGATGAATAAACAAGGTAAACTTCTGTTTGTGCAGAAAGGTGGCAGAAATGCCTAAAACTCAGAGCTTTCCCATAGTAAAAGCCAGCAGTTACCTTTTTATTCTGGCTGTGACTTCTTTAGGTCTGGGGCAAGTTCAGTGTAGTTGGAACTGTGAGCAGCTGGTGCAAAAATCAACAGCAGTTCCTCACTGCCTGGCAGCCTTACTGCCAACCTCTGTCCTGTGTCATCTTCCACCAGGCTCCCCCCACTCCTGAATGCTACAGCCACACTGTTTTCCTGGTGCTTTTCAGTGAGAACTTTGCAGTAGGGAGTATGTTTCATGAGAAATCCAAAGTTTGGGTTGTCTGGGGGGTTGTCTGGCTCCAGCAGTGAAAGCTCAAAGCAGCACTTATGGCTGGAGTTCAACTTCCCCAACAAATGGTTGTGCCCAGACAGAAACTGCAGCAGGAATTGCTCAGGTTTGGTGGCAGAAGGAAGAAGTGTTGGCTGAGGGTTTCACCCTGAAAACTTTGGGGATGTTTTGTCTTTGCTGTGACATTGGTAATAGAATATTGTTGTCCCATGGTTTATTTTGAAGGAAGCTTGCTTTGGAAATCTGAACTCCCTAGAATAAAGGGAGCTCCTTTGCAGTGGTGCTGGCTCTCATGCTGCTGCTGCTGATCTCTCCTCTGCTCATGTTGCAGGGCATGGGAGCTGAAGAGGTTGCTGCACAGTATGTCCTGGACTCCTGTGCTGATGTGGCTGATGCCAGTGCTCCTCAGATCAGGAGGAGTGCCCGCTGCAGGAAAAGGAGGAAGATCTGAGAAGGAAAACCTGTTAGTAACTGCTCTCTGAATCTTGTATTTCTTCCCTCAGAAGAGAACCTGAATCTCATTTGTCTGTGGTGCAGCTTAAACAGTGAATCATGACCTGAGGAGAGGACTGGAATGATCTTGACTTTTGTTCCCTCAGGACACACAGTTCTATACTCCCCCCCCTTAATCATAGCCTGAGGCTAAAGCTTTGGCTTGCAGGGGGAGGGAAAGTGATGGAAGTGATGTCTGTGTGCTAAAATGGTATCTAAAAGTCACAAAGTTCAAACATTTGGCAGCCTTTTAGTCCATACTGCTGCCCACTGGTATTATACCTGGTTGGTAGCACTCTCCAGCCTTGGAAGGGTGATAATTTGTGGAACAGGAATGTTTGGGCAGCTACAGCTGCAGAGAGGGTTTGTGTGTGCAGAAGCCTCAGTAAGTCCTTACAGCAGGTTCCAGCAGGCTGGTGGTAACATGTCTTGTCTCTGGGCTGTCAGGAAATCCTCTAGATCTGGGGTGCTGGCAGCTCTTTGTGGAGTTTGTCTTCTGTAGCCTGGCTTGTGAGTCTTGAGGACTGGTATTAAAAGCTGGTGGGAAGTTGGGGCTTAAGACTGGTGGGTAATTCACTGGAGTTTAACGTTTTAGATGAGGTATTAGGGGGGAAGTTCTTTGCAGAGAGAGTGGTGAGGGGCTGGAACAGGCTGCCCAGAGAGGGGGTGGGTGCCCCATCCCTGGGGGTGTTCCAGGCCAGGTTGGATGGGGCCCTGGGCAACCTTGTGTAGCTCCAGGCCGGGAGGTTGGTGTCCCTGCCTGTGGCAGGGGGGTTGGAGCTCTGAGATCCTTGGGGTCCCTTCCAACCCAGAGCAGTCTGATTTTGCCTTCAAACACCTTTGTGGGCCCCATCCCCTCACATAGCTTCATTTCTCTCTCTACCAGGACAGCTTCTGTAGGCTACAAGCATGTGATCTCTTCATATCTGTTGATGTCTTTGAAAGAGGCCAAAGGAACTTGAACAGTGTTTGATTTATGTGGTTGTCAGATGAGACTCTTGTTTCCTTTCAAGTTGGCTTTGGAAACTCCAGGACTCCCTATAAAAGTGCTCTGACTAATGGGAGCTGTTTGTGCTTTGTTACAGGAGCTCTGCCTTCCCACATGGCAGCAGCAGACACTCTTTGCACTACTGACTCTGAACACTGAGCAAACTGACTGGATGGACCAGGGGAAGAGAAGAAAATGGCTGGACTGGTTTTCCCATCACCTAATGAACTCTGCAGCAAAATGACTGGAAGGAAGTCTTCCAAGACCTAGAGAGATTCTCTTCTCTTTCAAACTAGCACATGCTGTAGATGTCATGGGGGAAGGTTGCTGGAGACCTAGGGAAGCCAGCAGTGAGGGTTATTTATTTCCTTTCTGTGTTAGCTCCTATTTAAGTGACTGTTTATCCATGTTCAGAATATGTTGTTCATTAGGTAGGCTACTTTTTTCTTCCAGTGCTGTGACAGTGGCTTGGCTTTGACAGCTGACTGAATGCTGCTGAATAATCAGCAGATCAATTTTGTATCAAAATGCCTCTTGAGTATTTGTTGAAATACAGATGTTTTTATTTTTCTCACTTAAAAATGACTGATGTCTTCTCTGTTGGTCTTTTCCCATCTCTTTCCCCCCCCACCCCTGGTAAACAGTGCTTTTAATAATGTGTGTGAGTGTGATTGCTAATGAGAAAAGTGAAGTCTGCAAGCTGTGTGAAAACTGGGGAGAAAGAGGAACATGAATATGCATGTGGCTAAAATTGCAGGGTTTAATTAGGCTTGGATTCCTGCTGGCTGCTCTCACTGCCTGCCCCACAGAGCTGTTTGCTTAAGAGCTGGTTTCCTCCTTTGTGAAGAGGCAGTTTCTCCCTTGGAGAGGTGCAAGGCTGGCTGAGGCAAAGCTGCTCTGGAAGTGCTGCAGGAAGCTTCATCCCACTGCAATAGCTGTGCTTCTGTGAGGTGCAGCTCTTCCATGAGGGTCCTGGAGGCAGAGCTGGGGAATCAGCTTGTGAAAAGGGCAGGTAGGCAGGACAAGGGGGATGGGGTGAGGCTGGAGGGGAGAGAAGGGTTAGAGGAGAGATTGGGGGGAAGCTCTTTACAGAGAGAGTGGTGAGGGGCTGGAACAGGCTGCCCAGAGAGGGGGTGGGTGCCCCATCCCTGGGGGTGTTCCAGGCCAGGTTGGATGGGGCCCTGGGCAGCCTTGTGTAGCTCCAGGCCTGGAGGTTGGTGTCCCTGCCTGTGGCAGCGGGGTTGGAGCTCTGTGCTCCTTGGGGTCCCTTCCAACCCAGACCAGTCTGGGATCCTATGACAGTGGGTACCACTGTTGTAATCGGATGTCCAGACATTATGGAGCAAAAGGAAGGGTTTCAAAATGCTTTCCTCTTGCAGTGTTCTCTATTTTCTGTAAGCCAGTGCACATAATGGGGTGTTTTTCCCCCCAGGAAATCCAGATGTGGCAGCAGCTCTGCTGTACAACTCTGTGAGCTGCTCACCACTGGGCTGTTACCATGAGGCACTGGTAGCAGATACGATCTGTGCTCTAAACAACTGCTGCCCTTTGCAAACACTGCTGAGGAGATGCCCTTGTGATCTTCCTGCTTGGGGAAAAACTTGTGTCTTTGTTCTTTTTCAGGATTAAATTGATGTGTTGCTGTAGAACAGAAACTCCTGAGGCTAGATTGGTCAATTAGCAGACACTCTGATTACCTTCATGAGGGCATAGCTGATAGAGGTACTGTGTTTTGGTTTTTTTCTTTAGTGTGAAGCTAATTTAATGCCTAACAAGAAGCACAGGCTTAAAGAATCTCTGCCCTGCTCCTAATGATAACATGGAGAAACTCTCCAGAAACTTAGAAAGCAGAACAAAAGGCAGAGTGGGAAGCTAATGGGAAAATGTGTCATGCTGCCATGGTATCAGAGTGTGTATGTACTCCAGACTTCTTTTAAAACAGACTGTTAGTGACTTCTTGTTGCAGCTACAGTTCTAGGACTGTGGGAAGGCAGGGAGGCAGTCAAAGGGATGATGATGATGATGCTTAACATCATCCCTTGTGCTGCTTGGTGTGCTGCTCCTTTAATGATTGCTAGAGCCACAGCCTGTAATTTGGGAACCGTGGGTTATGTTCCTTGCTTTGCCAAGACTTGACTCCCTTGCCTTCAAAATACTGAGTTGTCATCATTATGCCTGATGCTTAAGGGCATCCAAAATTAGAGGAATCATTATTGAAATCCTCCTTTTCAGCTGAACTCTAAATGAAGAGAGTTCTTGCTGCTACCCTGCAGAAAGATGTTAACAGCTGAGAGGCTGTTTGAAGAGCTTCTTTCTTCTGGCTCGGGCTTGTTTTGTCCCCTGAAATCCATTTAAAAGACCTATGCCTGTGACCTTCACTCTTCTTTGCCTTTCTGACCACCCCACAAAGAAACTCTCTGGGCCCCAGCTGGTACTTCAGTGTTACAGTTTGGAAAAGCAAGTCAGGCTGTGTCTAGCATCACAGTGTCTGTAACGCTGCTGACTCGCGGTGTGACTGGCAGTTTTCTCCTCCCCCATCACCCAGTTCTGGCTTCCCCTTTTTTTTAACCTCTTCCCCCTGCCCCTCCTTTCCTTTCCTGTCTCAGAGTAAGCTGAGTAGTTTCCCCTTTTCTCTCAAACCAGTTTTGCTCCTGGAATGATCTTTGCTCTAGCCAGAGACTGCATCCAAGACAAGTTTTCACAGAGACAGGACACAGCCAAGTGCTGCTAGACCAGGAAACGAGGAGGCTTTTGCCTGCACAGGCTCAGGTTGGTCCATGTGATGCAGAATGGTTTATATTAAAAGGGAAAACTTTTATTTTGCAGCTCTGAGGTAAGGCTGTGGTGTTTTATCAGTGGGGGCATGCATTTCTTGTAATCTGTTGGTGCTGCTTTGGTGTAGATGGAGCAGAGTATTTTCTCCATGATAATGACTAATTCTATGTCAGTCCAGCTCAGTGAGCTTAACTGACAATGTTACATGTAACAACTATGTGCTGAAGATGTTGGGAGTCTTTTCTCTGTGCTGGAGCACAACATGAAGGTTTGAGATGACCTTGGAGGGAGATGCAGTAAGGTGTGTGTGAAATCCCCTATTGCTGCTGATGGTCAGAACTCTGTTCCACCCTCCTGCCTCCAACCAAGGTGACTAAAACCATGAACACTGGGGTTCCTGGCAGCCTTCCTGAGTCCCTGAGAATGACAGAGGCTACTGCAGTTGACTCATGTGTGTCATATTAGCATAGCTGTTACTGACTGCAATTGCAGAATGTACTTCTGGAAATTCTGATCACAAAGGGGCAAAGAGATGGAAATGCCAGCTGCTTCTTGGAAAGGCCAATAAGCCTGGCTACAGAAGTGCTGGGTTTTTCTGCATCTCTTTACCTGCACACTTCTGGGTTGAGTAGGAGTAGTATTTCTACCCCTGTGCTTAGTAGGAGGCTCTTGTAACCACAGAGTGCAGCTGCTGGTGGGGACACTGCAGCAAGCCACCACACATGGGCACAGAAAGACTCCTCATCACTGGGAAGGGTTCTGCAGCCTCTCAGCATTATCTGTGAGCATAAATTGCTAAAGGTGCTCAGGTGGAATCTGAGAGGTGGATGTGAGAGACTGCTGACCTCATGGCTTCCTGGGGCATGGTTTGTGCCTCTCTGCAGTGAAAATTGTATACAGCTGGGTGTTCCCCTTCCTTGCACATGGATCAAGTACAGCACACAGAAAAACAGCTCTTGGATGATTAACACAGTTAAGGCTATTGCTGCAGGGGGTTTTCAGGGAGCCTTTTTTTGGTGTTAGATGTAATGACTCTGGTCAGACATAATACAGGGATCTGGAATGCTGGGAGATGGAGAAGGAAGTGTGTGAACTGTTTGTAAAGCAGAGGCAACAGCTAATTTGGAGAGCTATTAAGATGCTTCCACTTCTTCAGAGGATGGTTAGTTTCAAAGTGGAAGGTTGAGGTTTGTCATGGGTTTATCTTGTGTTCCACCCTTTTTGTATTATTTATGGGGATTAAAGGTTTGATTCTGAGCATAGCTATAGCTGAGCATCTGAGAACCCATGGTGAAGCCAGTGAGATTTGACAGGACCTTTTTGGGGTATGCTGTTGGGAATCTAGAGCTGGATTTTCCTCTACTCATGGGGCTCTCTCTGATTTGTTGCTAAATAGTTTCACTTTCCTCTTGCAGTGAGATCTGGGAGATGTTTGGCTGGTTGGAGGGACCTCACCAAGCTTCGGTGACTTTTGTTTTCTGGGAATTCCACACTAGCTCTCCTTCACAAACCTGTCCCCAGCACTGGTGCTACTGAGCATTGCTGTGGGTATCTCCAGTCTGGTACCACGCCCCTCTTTCAGGTATGCCTTAGTGCATCACACAGAATCACAGAATC
>VZTU01006217.1:135669-253731 GCA_013400835.1 Zapornia atra | reverse complement strand
GTGTGGGGAGAGCCCCTTTCCAGAGGGCTTCCCGCCCCCCAGTCACCTTGTGGAAGTGCCTCAGGCCGAAAAGTTAAGCACGTGCCGCCAAAACGTGCCTTTTTTTATTTTAATGCCTGTGCATGCCGGGGAAACTCCGGCTTACCGGCAGCACCGGTGTAACGCGCTTGAGTTTAGCTCCTGGTGCGGAGCAGCAGGGGTGAAATGTTTAGGGGTATGGGGCTCTCAACGCATCCTTTCCCCCCCACCTCACTCCCACCAGCGTAAAAAGCGATTNCTCCCACCAGCGTAAAAATGTATTTATTCCTTTTTTTTTTCTTCTTCTCTTTTGAAAAAAAAAAACCAAACCCCAAAACAACCCTACCCCGTGTAGCCTCAGTTTATACAACCCCAATGTCAGACTCCTGAGCGTGAAAACCCTGGAACGAGCGTTTTAGGCGGCACCTTGCCATTCTGACCCCACAGGAGAGCCATTGAGGGAAATTCACAGAGTGAAAGTGCAATGTTTACATCAGCTAGGAGGAAGCTTGTCTGGGGTGTTTACAAATAATCGGGAAATGTTCAGAAGAATACCAAAACCACGGTAGAGGATTATATTTTTTGTCTTTCTTGTCTTCTACCTCCCCTATGCCCGTGTTTGGAGCCAAGAAGACAGAAGACCATTTCAAGGGATAGGGTTTGTTCTTTCTGACTGTGGCAGAAATCAAACGCACGTTTCTAGGGGAAAAATTGGTAAAAAAGAAATAAATTGATTTCTTTCTAGATTAGCTGTTCCTCAAACTCTTCTCAAACGGAGCGAGTTTTGCTGCATACTAATTTCTTTCAAAACTGTCTTACAAAGCATGTTGCTGTAGTGAAGGTGAGACAACAAATTTCTACTAGATGTTTTCAGTGTCTGTTTCCAACAGAGACAACATAGTTAAATCTTCTCAGGCATTGCTTATGTCTGATCAGTTATAACTGACCTTCCCTGTGCCAGTCCTTAATGCTCTGTGTCATTACCTTCAAAGAAAGGCTGGGTTTGTGTTGGGGGCAGATGGGAAAAGCTTCCTGGTAGGCTCTGGTGAGTGTTCCCGTTACTCCCACTTGTCTCTTCCAGCTCTGCTGCTGTCTGTGCGAATTCATAGCACGACATGTGAACTTGAACCCTTGGTGAGGAGTGTCGAGTGGAGGGTAAGCTGGAAACTCGAGCTGCAGGCATGTTCTTGTTGTCCTTGTCAGCTGTGAGGGTGGTGGTCTCCATCCATATGGTGACGATACTGGATGCAAACCGGAGCTCACGACTGCTAGTGAGATTTTTTTCTATCCAGGGAAGCATGTTTGTGAGTGCAGGCTGGCCAGAACTTGTCTCTCTGCCAGTGAGGACGAACAGCGTTTGCCAGTCTCCCGCTCCAGTGACTGCTTTCCAGCACCATGCTGATGATGCTGGCCCTGGGTGTTTTGAGTGAGGAAGGCAGAAAAAACAAACTTCTGTTTGTTGTTGTTGTTGGTATTACTCTTCAACTTGTTAGCTCTTCGGTCTTGCCAAGTATTCTGTTCACTAGAGAAGAAAACTATAGAAGCCAAATATCTTTCCTTCCTACCTAGATTGTACTTCTGAAATAAAATCTTTTTATCTTTCCTTTTCTTGGGTACTCATGCCCCCCTGTAAAGCTGTCTGCTTCCTGGCTCTGCTCTTCCCATGGAGTTCTGAGTGCAATCGTTCTCAGTCTTTTGTATTCTGAAGAACTTTCCTTTTAAGAAGAAAAAGCACTGATTGCTAAATATTGAGTTCAAACCCACTGACAATACGCTTACTTTTCTTAATTACTTTCTTGGTAATTAAAGGTTGGTCCACGTTCTCCCAGGGTGGATCTTGCTTGAGGACAGCTGAAATGGAGTAGGAGCGGGACTGGAGCTGATTTCAGAGTCTTAGACACAGGACAGGTCTGCTTGCAGACCTGCTTTCAAAGACACTTCACAGAGCTACAGCAGGAGAACTGTACTTGTAGCTATGGCTGTTAGAAGCATCTTCCAGGAGGTTTGTGTATAATTAACTCAAATTGAGTTCTTGCTGGTGACTCGCAGGAGTGAAGTTTTCTAACACCTCTCTTTGGAGAAGAGCTTGCATTTTGAAGGCACAGAACTGGCTCTGCAACCTCTTCAGCAAAAGACAGACAAACCTCCTCTGCTTGTCAGTCCCTCAAACCTGACATGAACGCTCACAGCTGTCAGGTTTGCCTTCCTGTAGTACTTCTAACAAGCGCATTAAATACTCGGTGTTTTGTATGCTTGAAGATCAAGTAGCGGAGTTAAGCATG
The DNA here is from genome assembly GCA_013400835.1 of Zapornia atra. Lineage (NCBI taxonomy): Eukaryota > Metazoa > Chordata > Aves > Gruiformes > Rallidae > Zapornia > Zapornia atra. Next base: position 251,431 of record VZTU01006217.1, on the reverse strand, counting down.
TATCTGTTGTACATAATGGTGATCCTAATCACATTAGCTTTACTTTCACATTTGTAAATATCCAATTAAGATACTGAGCCTGAATAATGAGAGAGAACTGTTTTTGTGGACTGAAGAAATTGGTAACGCTGTCAAGAATATAAAAATAAACTTATTTTGATAAGCGCCTCTGTGTTCCAAACCTGCCTTTGGTTATTTGACTGTGCTGATTGCAGCCTGCATAATTAGGAAACTGAACTTTGGAAAAAAAAAAAACCAACATCAAAACCCAATGAAAGTGATTTTCTTTTTTTAAGGTTTCATCTGAGGAACAGTTTCCATGTTCAAAGTGCTCCCCGCTCCTTCAGCTTGAGATGAAAATACTCTTTTTGTGTCCATCTAGGCCTGTATCCTCAAAGTGCATTGATTACTGATTAATGTGTCAAACAAAGCTATTAATTTGGTAATAGTTGTACAGTGCTGCTGGTAGCAACAGACCCAGAAGCTTGGTTAGGGTATGAGCATCCTAATATTAATATACTCTACAGCTGCTGTTTCCCACCCCCTCACCTGACATACCACCCTCCCAGTTTTGGAAGGGGAGAAGCTCTGCATTTTGTGCTGAAGTAATATTAAGCATTGATGAGGTGGGCAAGAAGAGGACGTGGATGCAAAAATTGGATACAGCTTAAGCTCTGGGTTTGTTAAAAACATCCTAACAACCCAGCGCTGCTTCTTCTTACCTTAGGTCTTGGTCCATTTATAGGAAGGTCTGAAGGAGAGTGAAGTTGGCAGTAGCCAGTGTAATTGTACAATCTTTGAGACTTTTCACTAAGTGTCTGAAAAAGGATGTGGTGACTCTCTCAGGAGAAAACAACCACCCATGAGTGTTTTAGTGTAGTAACTGAGCATGTTATATTCAAATAAAAATCTCTGAAGTCTAATCTGTGCTCTTCACTTTAAACCCAGGTTCTGTTTTGCAGCACTTAAAATCCAGGGGATGCAGTTCATGCTGGGCCTGGTCTGGTTTTTAGAAACACGGTCAGCTTCTGTATGGCAGCGGGCTTTCCTGGTGCTTGGGGTGATGTGCAGCCAAGGTTTGTCAGACTTACCCAGGACTGAGTAATACAAGCATGCATCCAACAGGTGCCTTAGTATTTTCTACAGCTATGGATTCTTCCTTATTGCCACTGGATGTGTCTAAAGCAAATGACAGCAGTTTTGTCATGCTCAAAGTTACACTGTTTGCTGAACAAAAAAACCCCCAACCAAACAAAAAGGCTGTTCTTATCACTCCAGCCATCTAGAAAGTAACATAATGTTTGCTTTAGGGCTCACTTCTGTAACACAGCATGTTTTGTTAACTTTGTAGCATGCTACCAGCTTTGACTTGCTGGCATTGGTAAACTGATTGTGGTAAAAATGATTCAATTTTAACATTCTAAGCTTTTTTTTTTTCAAGTTTGGATTTACAAATAGAACAGACTTTAATGCCTGAAAAATCTCTATTAAAAACAACTCTCTCCATAATAAACTTGCTGTTAGTTCTCTGATCCTTGAATTAAGGTGGACGGACAAAGTGGCAGAGCAGTGATGGGAGGGAAGGAGTCTGGACAGTTGAGAGTGTAGTGAAGAGGCATTTCTTTTTGCTGAACTGAGATATCCAGAAATAGGCACATGTAGTTTTTTTAGATGCACCATGTTTAGCTCCTATTCTTTGAATCACTCGTGCTTGGTTCTCTCAAATGGAATTTAATTGCATCAAGGACACTGAGTTGGTCACTATTTGGCCAGCATGCCAGAATCTGGGAAAGCTTGCAAAACTCCTTTTTTTATTTCTTGCCCCTAAACAGAGCGTTTGCTGAAGATGACCTTGGAAGAGAGACGCAAAGAGTACTTAAGGGAATATGTTGCCTTGAAAAATATACCCACATGGATGGAAGACTTAAAAAGTAAGAGTGAAAGTGATGGTAAGTAAAACAGGACTTTTTTATCTATGTATATACATATTTCTTTTAAATATAGACCGTTCTGTTTTTCTTAGTCTGAGGTTTGCTTTAAGCCTTGCCCTTGCTAAGAACCCCTGTTATTATTAACAGTGGCAGCCTAACTGCTACTGGCAGTGACAAACTTAAGTTCTGAAGGGTTGGGGGCAGGAGGAGCCCTCTACACTCTTGACAAGCCAAAACAGCAACTGATGGGCAACGGGGTCAAGAGCACTTTGGGGCACAGGGGGGAAAAAACCCCAACAGAGCTTCTTAAAGCCTCACTGGTGTCTGCTAATTCCGCAAGCATCCCCAGACAGAGTCATAACAACACTGATACCCTTAGCTGTGTAAAACCTCCTGTCTGTGTGAGTCTTACTGGCCAGATACTCCAGCAGTCAGCTGTGTCTAATGACCTTTGCCTTGAAACATAAGGAATGTAGTGGTAGGGGCATTCTGGGGGAAACAGTGTTGTTCCTGCAGGTGGCTGAAAAGCAGAGGAGTAGTGCACAAGTGGTGGATTCTGAAAATCCAGAAATGGGACAAGATTGGATTTGAAGCCTGGCTTTCTTATGGTTCTGCCTGCTTTCTTGGGCTGAGGAACATCAGCCTAGCCTGGATTAACTCCCATTCTCTTAATGTTATCATGGATTGTTATTGCTGGTAGAGTTTTCTAAATACCTGCAATGAAGGCTGACCAAAAATAAGTATCTGGTTCACTTGGCGACTTCCTGTATGTAATTCTGTAACAATGCCTCTGCTTTCTTCATCTAGTTCTTCCACACAAGCATGTGGAAGAAGAAGGACTTCAGAGATGGCTTCGTCCTCCTTTTTTTCTTTCTGTGTGTTGTTATCTTACTTGGCTGAAGCTTGTACTTTTTGAAGGAGGTTCTAATTATGAGACCTAAAAATCTTTCTCCCTGTGCAGACATAGGACTAGTTTTCTGACCCTTTTATTATCATTAGGGGCCCACCACTGGCCTGTGTGAACAGGTGTGTGGAGTAATCTTGTGGCTACAGGTGACCACGGCCTTTACGATGACAGCCCAGGTGAGGTCTAGAACTAATCAGCTGGTTTTAACAAAATGGGAAAGCTCCAGCACTTATTTTAGCACGATCTGGAGGAGCTGATAGATCTGCAGATGCCATTCTAATAAAGAACTAATGCTGTCATCTACTCCTAAAAGCATCTTTAATGACTTTTGAAGTGAAAATTTGTTGGAGGTTTCTGGGCTCTTCAGTGCTGATGAGTAGTTGTATTGCAACAGTACTCATAGACCTCTTTGTCCCATTAGAGTGGGTGTTTTATATCCTACAACCTCAAGAAGCCTGTCCATCTGGAAAACTGAGGCTGCATAAAAATAAAAACAGATTACTTGACTTCTCCAAAGGTGATTTTTGAAGGCCTGCAGTACGTGGGGATAAGCAGTATATCATGTGGTTTAACTTGCAACTTATCTGTTGTAGCCTAAACTATGTTTTTATTTTAACTACTCTCAGATTCTGTATAAAGTGCTAAAATTCCTGAATCTTGTATTCCTTGGGCTGCTGAACATGACAAGGTGTGGATTTAGGTTGTGATTGCTGTTACACTTCACATAAGCAAAATGTCAGTGTCTAATATGTGGGTACTGAATCATGGCAGCGGTGAATTTATTTTCTTGTAGCTACTCTTGTATTCTCTCCTTTAGTACCCAGTACACTGCAAAAAATGCTGGAAGGCAAAACTTGTGCTGAAACACTTCTCTGCTACTTGAAGCTTTTGTTATATTGTGCATTCAGGAGAAAATATCCATAGTTGCTTGTTTCCTTTGATGTATTTGCTGTAAATAAGGCATGTAGAATAGCAACTAGAAGCTTGGATTGCTGAGAGGCTTCCACGTTTCAGTTGATCAAGACAATTAAAAGAAATGTGTAATGAGTGTGACTTACTGCTTCTGTCTGAAATCTTATTTCCATTAAATGCTGACCCCACTGTGACGGCATCGACAGTGTGTAAGGACTGTCTTTTTGAGCTGAAATACTGAAAAATTAGAATTTAAGCTGATGAGAATATCTGCTCCATATACTGGGACATGCAGGGGGCAAGTGGCACAACCAATGTGAGATACTGGAGAGAGTGAATGAACCCCCAGGTGTGATGGAATTGGTGATGACTTGACAGTGCTACACCCAAGTTGTGATATTTTCTTCAAGTGAAAGGTTGCTACTTGCAGTGACAAACTAAGGTCTGAAAGGTTGGGGGCAAGAGGAGCCCTCTGCATGCTTGACGAGCCAAAACAGCAACTGATGGGGAATGTGGGAAAAGTTCTTTACCGTTTACTTCTGACACTGTATACAGTGGGGGAAAAATGACTGATTAGTAAGCTGTGGAGTGGCTGCTCAGGAAGAGTGATGAGGAGAAATCAAGGAAGGAGCCAAGAACAAATAAGTGAAGCAGGTGCGATCAGTCAGCCACTGGAGTAAGAAGCTGTAGGGAAGGGGGAGAGCATCTGGGCTGGCGATGGTCCCTGTAGATACTCATCTGGAGATTACAAGGTTTGGTACTGCACAGTTTTTTTTGTACTGACTCATAGGGAAAAATACGTGCACAATACGAAGGCTTTATGGTACCCATTTTGAAATGGAAATGACTTGCTGGAGGGTGTTAGATTCCAGTTAGGCACACGTTTTTGTAAGATGGAAGTTTGATAGATTGAGAAGTCTGTGTGCCGAAGTGCTGGAACTGAAATGACCCCAAAGCTTCACGTTGTGTAAGAGCCAATCTGACCACCATGATACCTCTGCGTGCCCTTTATTGATAAGTATGGAGAACATACCTTAGTTTGTGGGGCAAAGTGTTTCTTCTCTGCCCCTCCTCCTCCTCCCTTTTGTATGAAGTTGTGTTCAGAATTAAATGCCAAAGAAAACTAGTAAAGCTTGGAATAAGTTGATCTTAAGGTAAATTTTGGGAAGGCTGGAAGCCTCTATAACAAAAAGATATGTGAAAACATAAAGGCTTCTGAGGACTGAAGTTGGAAAATTCTGAATGACAGCTGACAAGGGCTTTGTATTACAGCAGTGAAGGTGTTTAAAAACATATACACAGCTGCTTTGTGCTTCTAAACTTTTGTTTGTCTGCAATTAAACCAAAACCCTACAATTCTTACAGGTCTCCTTGTATGGACATGACCTGCCATGAGAAATTTTGTTATGGAATTTGGGCAACATTTCTGATGCTTTTGGATTTGGGGGGTAGGGAGGAAGTGCAGTGCAATGTGGAGTGCAGGGGCTGTGCCCAGTGCTCTGAACTGAGGGGAAGTGAGCTGATGGGGGTACGTGCATTTCCAGGATGTGTTGCCAACATCCCTGGGTTTTGGCTTATGACTTGCCAGGCTGCAAGTGGACCTCAGATGAAGTATTGTAACACTGTCCCTGTTCCTTTCACTGCTGTTATAGACAGGTGGTCCTGTAATATCAGAGGGGACGGTAGGAAGGGGAAAAAAATTCCTGTTCTCCAAGTGGATCTATAAATGCAAGCTTTCTTTGTTTTAACCAAATTTATTAGGGAAGTGAAGAGTTGTCCACTTAGGAAACAAAGAATGAGCCTGTCATACAGGCCTGGATAATACGTATATACTGTAATCCATCATTCCTCCCACTTCTTATCCTTCAGATACACCGAAGGCAGACGCATCTCATCTGTTATGCACTTTGAAGTTGAGTTCCTTCCTGACAACATGCAAATAATGGACCTGTTTTCTGAAGCTCTGGAATTTGTATACCTCTTTTCAATGTTATTTATTACACACCTCTTCATGCTAGGCACTCATCCTGTACAGCAGTGGTAACTTATGTTTTCTGATGCTTGGTGAATAAATTGCCAAGAGTGTTTGGATTTTAAGTTAAATGTGTATATTGGCTTTTTCTTAGGTACCCAGTTACTCCTGCAGATGTCTTTGCTCTTCAGTGGGGAATGTGAGAGATGACTTCAGAAAACTTCTGGTTTTAAGCTTTGTGGAAAACCAGGGTCTCAGGAATTTTGTTGTCATTGAGTTTTGTGTGTCACTGCTGGAAAAATGTTTTGTTGCATTAATGGGATAATTCAGAAAATGGAATAAAATATATATTTTACCTTAAGGCAGCTGATAGTCCTGCTGACTTTCACAGCCTCTGGGTTTCATTGGTATAGCGGTGGTGCCAAGAAAATGGCAAATTGAGGTGGTGGTTTAAAGATCTTTGCTAATAGTAAGAACTGTTTTTGATGGATGAGGTTTAAATGGAAGGATGCAGTAACTGTTTTTAATTTTTGTTAAGGATTAAGTGACACAAAGGGTTTGCAGCATTATTTTTTTTTTAAAGCAATCTTTGAAGTATGTTTAAATGTTTTGGCAGCCTCTGGATTTTTTTAATCTGCTATATTTTTAGGAAATTATATGGTTTAAACTGTATTGAAATTAATCTACTTTAACACTGAGGGGTTTATGTATAATAGTAAGGTTGGTTTGGATAAAAGCATCTTTGTGGTATGAACCTCTGGCTTTCTAATAGTCACAGTGACTTGACACAAGATTATAGGGACAAAGCATCTAGATGAGCCACTCTGAAAGCTTCATGCTGAAAAGATGATGTGTGGTAATACCAAGCTCTGTTGACCAGCACTTCTCCTGATGGTTAACTAACCACAGGTAATACTGGGCTCTTCAGAGCATCTGTGTCCAGCTCTGTTTGATGTGAGTACCTGTCCTGTGGGAACTAGGAATCAAGATGATGATCACAAATCTTTGAGAAGTAATGTCGCTACTAAGCTGCTGTGAAATTCAGCCAGATGCCTACAAATGAGGAGCAGCACTTCTCTAAACCACTCACTGTTTCCAGGGAGTTGTACTGAAAAGGAAATTATGTTCTACTAGAACATTAGGATTGTCAAAAGTTTCAAGACAATCAGTGAGTTCTGTGTGTAGTGGCAATGTGAAAACAATCAGCTTCGATACCATCCCCCCACCAAGAAAACAAGTCCATCAGCTTGTGTTATCTTCTTTCCTCCAGTGACTTTAACAACTGTCTTTAGAACAGATTTCTAGCTGAGTGACAAGGATGAAAGTGAATCGAGACGTCTTAGCCCAGCATGATGCTTGCTGTCTGTCAGCCAAAGAAAATGGTGCTTTTTGCTACCCAAACTCTTTTGTTTGGTGAAGTTCATGGTGCAGCAGTTTTTCTGCTGAGTTCACATAGGAAACAGCAATAACTCACAGGCCACAGTTCAGGATCTCCTGCTATTAGCCATGGCCTTGACTATGAGTTCCAGCTTCACTTAGTGCTGTATTTAGTTTTGTCCTTCCTTTTCATGTACTGGCGTGCCACTCTGTTCCCCATGCTCACCATTTAATCACAAGGTCTCTTGAAGACAAGTGTGTTTAAGGTTAGGAAGCTGCACTGTTTAGATGCATGTGGAGATCACAGCTTATTAATTGCTGTGTAAAATAGCTGAGGGATCTCCACTACTCTAATACCTTCTGTGAATTGTATGAAGATAATGGTAATGAAGTATTATAAATACTTTAAAAATCTCATGCTTTTTGTGGAAGTGGCTAGAAATCTGTTTCCTTGTTGCTGTTGACTGTCCATGTTATGTATCTGTTAAGGAAGGAGTAATGGAATTGGAGTGGCAGAACCAGCAAACGCTGTTTGTAGCTTCTTAGTCTGTTCTAAAGGTGTCCAGCATTCAGCATGCCCACAGCATAATGCGGAGCTGCTTTAAGGTTGAGGCTCCAGAAGCTGACAGAGCCATAGGGAGTAACCGGAGCCTTGAGTGCTCTTCTACTCTGCGGCTCTTGGCTGCCCTTTGGGGAATCTGTCCTGAACAGATGCAGAGCTGCAGAGTGGTACAGATCTGACCCTGTGATCTACCGTGCCCACATACTTTTCTGTCCTTCTGAACATATACCTCATCTGTTCTTTTACAAAGCCTTGCATGGTAGAGACAGGTGAAAAACTCCTCAGGTGCAAGCTTACTTGAGTGTAAACTAAGACATAACCTGGGGGTGTGTGTTGGCTTGTTTTCAGCGGCAAGTATTCCTATCCAGTTAGTGACATCCCTGGTAAAAGTGGATAAAGCAATGTGTTGGTACTGGGGGGGCACCTGCAGTAAACGAAAAGGACCGTTGTGTATTCATTTGACTTTGTAATTCCCTGGTGAGCTGTGCACGTGTGGCCTTTATAGGATAATTAGCTGTCAAAGAAATGACCCTTGCATGAAAGTTTTCTTTAGAGTGTTTTGGGGAAAAAACCCAAAAAGCTTGGTTTCAGCAAGCATGAGAGATGATTATTAAAAGGGAAAAAATAATCTCTGTTTATACAGATTAAGTACACATAATCTGGTGTGGCTAATCATCTCTCTAAGTAAGTAAATCATGGATCTTTGATGTAATGAAGAGGACTTCTTTTTAAGCTGCTGATCCATGACTTTCTTTTTTTAAATCAAGGTAACTTCTACACAGCGTTAAGCTTATATGGGTCCCTGATATTTTTACTTTTGTGGCTCTCTTGTGTGTAGCTGAGAACCCTCTTATCTCCAGTGGTAGCCAGATCCTCGAGGGGCAAGAGTTAAATACGGGGAAGGATGCTGCTCTTGACAATAAGCTAGTATCCGAATTGAAGCTACACAAGCCCTGAACGTGTTTTACAGAGTAACAGTAGGGGGATGTGCAAAGAGAAGTTAAGCACGTCTTTGCCAGAAAGAGTATTTCTAATGCTTAAGTGCTGGGGAAATGAGTTTTGACCAGATCAATAACTCCCAAGCTTCTGCCCCATGTAATATGAGAAACAATCCTTTTCTTTTTTTTTTTTTTTTTTTTGCAGCTACTGAACATCATTGTGTGCTGAAGTTTTGTGCAGATGTCCTAACTAACCAGAGTTGGGAACTCCAGATGATGCAGTGTGCAGTCAGCTGGTTGGCTTGTTCAGAGCCTGAAGCAGGATGGCTGTAGCAGCAGTGGTGCTGTGTGTAAATCACAATGTGCTCTTCTTTGGAAGTTGCTGAGAAAATCGAGGGTTTCTCAAGTTCTAGCCTGGGGTTTTCCAGTGCCTCACTTGTCTCATATCCAAACTACTATGGCAAAGAAGAATAGTAACTTTTTGAGTGAGATGCTTTTCACACATATATTAAGCAGCTTCTATCTTGGATTCCAGTAATTTGTGCTTATGTACATGTCTGTCTCTTCTTCTTTAATTCTGGTGGTGTTTTTTTCCCCTCCCCCTTTTTTGTGTATAAAGGAAGAGCTCCTTTCGAGCATGGGGAGCTCTTTTTAAGCATGGTTGATTGCGAATCAGATCTCCAAATTAACTTCTTGCTCTACAAAGGCAGTTTCAGTAAGTCATCTAGTTTTGCTCGGTATGGTTGCTTGGCTAAAGCCATAATTTATAATTTGTGATGGATTGTGGCGTATGTCCTCACAGTCTTTTGCAGACAGATGTGAGCCAATTTGTCAGCCTGACGTGTCTGTGATTTGGTTGTGGCCAAGATCAAGCTGTTAAACTGTACCCTTGTCATGGCTTACTAGAGTAGACCTATTGCCCTGTCAACTGGTTTGTGACTTCTGGATATCTTCAAACATAGGTGGGAAAAGCTGATTCCTTCCTGCAGAAGACTGGAAGCCTCTGTTGCTAAGACAGTAAGAGAATGGGTACGATGTCTCTTAATTCACTGTAGCTTAGGTGTGACAGACATTTATGAAGATGCTGAACTATTGCTTCAACTAGGACTTGCTGCCTGGGGCTAATAAAGCTGAGTGATAACACAGGGTAGGTCTGTCAGCTGCTGCTGTCTGGATGTGGGAGGCTTGCATCAAGTCTGGAAATTAACCGCTGCATAGGGATACTGGCTTAACTCCCTTGAAAAGGTAGGGGGGCATCACTGATGCAGTCCAAACTCTCTGAGCTCTCTGTTTGGATCATATTAACCAGCTTTCATGCATAGCTGCATTTGCTTCACACACAATTAAACACTTGATTACACATGTCTTAAAAACCCAATGATTGGAAACTAGGCTTCCCTTTTTCTGTTCACTAGAGCTGAACTGCTCGCCGTGTAGAAATGTCTCTTAGACCAACTGTCTGAGAAAGTTAGCACTTCCTGTGTGAAGTGGTAGGTGCCTTTCTCTGTGGGGGGGCATCTAGTTGACATGCTGTTGGGAAATCCAGTCGACCCAGAATTCCTCAGTCCTGTAGTAAGTGCTGTATACAGATGTGTTTCTTGCCATGCACAGTACGTGCTCTTCTGTGCTGGAGTAAAGGCTTGACAATCCAGTTTAAAGCTGTGCAAAATATTAGTTTAAATATAAAGCCCATTGAAATGGCAGTTTTATGTGTGACTCCGTTTCACTAAGAAATAGTTTTTATTTAAATATGTGTTTGGGAAGCATCATGTTTGTGTGCAGAAAAGGTACTGAGACTTGCAGCTGTTGCGTGCTGGCTTGGCATGTTTGCAGAAGAGTGTATCACAAGGGCCCTTACCAATGCTTCCAGATGGTTCTTGTTTGTGGACAGGATGCTATAGAATGCACATCTTGCAAAATTAAACTTTTCAGCCTTGTGCTGGGATAATCAATAAATTTATTTCTGAAAGTGAAATTTGTTCTCTACGTGCACCTTTGCACTGTAATAGCATCTCTAGGGGTTAGAGAGTTAGAGAAGACCGTGCTATAGTTTACCGAGAGGATCCTGCCTAGAAGTCTTGGTCCATCTCTACTGTGGGTGTGCAACCAGTTCTATGCTTTCTTCTTATCTGTCTCGCTTTAAAACATTTACCTGCTTTACCTTGCCCTTTGCTCCTTCAAACAGGCTTGTTTTTGCATATGTGGACCTTTTTGATTGTCCCTTTGGTACTGATGGTTAGTCTGTAAAGGTGGTTTAAGTGACTTGTTTTTCATTTGCTGCACAAATAGGACTTGTAGTCAAAGCTGAGCCTGCACTGGAGTTATTCCTGTATACTTAATGTCAGCTTTGGTGTATGACTAGGGTACTCTTTCAAACAAAGACAGACAGGGGGCTCATAAAACATGCTGGCTGTTGCAGTGCTGCCCTTTTGTGGGGTTACTTAATGAATCTACGTCAATTAAAAGCAAACCCCAGACACAGTGTAACAGTCACTGAGGATATGGAACAGTTGTTTAAAGCTCCTTTTCTTTAATCCCCTTTCTGCATTGCTACCAGAGTTCTTACAGGAGAAGGTTTGTAAGCGTATCACAACTAAATCCAGACAGAACTGCTGGTGCGTAGAATCATCTACCTACATTGACTTAAGGGCTTTGGGGTTTGGTGCATCTTTTATTTCCAGGTAGACGTGCAGAAGAAGATGGAGCTAAAAGTTTGTGAGAATTGTTAGTGGGCTTGTAACTGCTTGTCAGTTTGTATTACTCCCTATTTTTTGAACTCCTTAAAGTAAGCATATATGGCTTGTAACGCTGATGGGTCATGGTGGAGTCCTCTGGAACTGTGGAGGACTTTTCTTTTGTCTTGCTTGTTTGGATTGAAGCCCTACTGTTTCTTAGGGTAGGAAATTCTCTGTGGTACCTTGGACAGTAGGGGTGGGGAAATGCCCCAAAGGAAGCCCTACCCATACCCACCACGACTTCATGCAGAAAACATTCCTTTGTACTTGAATCAAAGCTTACCTACATGTCCCCTGGTACTAGAAGACTAAAGTTCCTACTCCCATCTGGTAAGCAGTTGTCGCTATATCTTGTGCAGAGGTGTTCTTGAATGGCAGTGCCATTAGGTATTTGCTGATGCTTTTGCAGAAGTTTCATAGTTTGCTGGCAGTAACTTTTTATTTCCAAGCTTCACAAGAAGTACTACAAAAGGCTGCAATGCTCAACTAGAGAAGCTGTTGCTTAGCAATGGTGTAGGGAATTCAAAAAGCAGAGTGTAGAGTAAAAATTGTCTGACTGCTTATTAAGGTAATGAATGAAAGCTAATGAATTTGTGATTTCCCACTCCAAAAGGCAATTTTTTTTCCCTAGCCATCTTCTAAAGATGAATACTGTGCTGATGGTAGTGTAAGTTTTGGATGAAGGCTCCTACTTACCCGCAGAGGTAATGGATTGATTTGAACATAAGAGGAATAGTTGTATGAATACTGTGATATTACCAGGACACAAGCCTTGCAGTGAAGGTGATCTGCTTTGTCTTGAAGGAATCTAGTGAAGTAGCATCACCTCTAGTCTTCTAGGTTTATAGAAAAGTATCAATGTATTTCTGTGAGGCAATGAATAGCAGTTTAAAGGAGAGTAATACATTTTTCTCTCTGGTTTTGAACCTCATTTTTTAATTGCAAGCTCTCTGTAATACAGGGAGATCCAAAAGTAGTAACTGAGTTGGAGATGATGCAGTGTAGTTCTGGCCTCCATGTGACCTTAGTTGACTGTTTAATGTACTTCAGTACAACTCGCACTACTAATCTAGAAGATGGACATGTGTATTAAAATGCTTGATAGCCCTCATTGAGGTACTGATAATCAGGCTTGGCTAAGAACTTAGCAAATATGCTGTCCAACAGTATTTTTATTGCAATATATCGTCACAAAGCCTTGAATCCCTCTGAAGGCTCATGTTAAAAAAACCCCAACTGAACAAACAAGACAGTGATTGAATAAATTCCTTCAGATATACAAAGCACAGCTCCTTCTGGGTCACAGCTAAACCAGTGGCCATTCCTATGGACCCTAAGTCGTGAAATCTCAAGTTGGCAGAAGCAAGCTTAGCAATCATAACAGCTGGATGCTGACTCTCTGAGTAAACACACAAATACCCTAGGGCTGCAGCCTACTTTCATTGTGTCTTTGCTGTCACTGTGCATGCCACTGAAGTGAGAAGACTTTGATTTATGAATCGAGAGTTGTATGTCCCTGCAGACCAGGTTGCATCACAAACGTATTCCTCTTCTCATTCTTCTTGCTGGTTATTACTGCTTTCTCAAACTTTGGTCTTTGGTACATTTGTGCTCCATACCAAATCTCCCCTTATTTTACAAAAACTTAAGAAAAAGGGCAAGCTTCTCCATTTCCTGTCTGTCTTCTCCCAGGCATAAAGAGTGTTTTGCTTTTGGGGAACATACGGAGCTGTGTGGGATAGATTGAGGAAAAGGTAGGAACGTAATGCTCCAAGGACTGTGCAAGACCTTTGTAACACAAGAATAATTGCATTTTGCATGCAGGTTGTGTGTGTTAGGGCTGGCTGGCTATATTCTAATCAAATGTCATTGTGTACACCACTCTTTCTCTTTAATGTGTAACTGTCTTCAATGGCTCCGGTCATGTGGCTGAAAAGCAGAGGCTGGTATTTACAGCCCTGTTCTTAGGCTGCTGCTAACTGTATCACTACATGTAATTTGGACAGAGTGAGTTCTGGGCTTTTTGCAGTAGCTTTAGAGGAGTATGATATAGCCTTGTTGCGTTCAGTTATGGTGTGGTTCCTTGGATGTGTGCTCCTCAGTTAACCAGGGTGTGTCAAATGATGCTTGTGTCCTCAAATGGGGATATTTCATACCTCCTGAAAAGCCTTGAATGGGAGACACCATGACCTCCTGACCTGGAGGATGGGGCATAGTGCAACCTCAGCAAATTTCTGAGTGGTATGAAACTGGGAAGCATAGTTGATGCACCAGATGAGCCACCAAGACGATTAAGGGACCTGAAATTCGAATTCTGCAAGGAGAGGATGAGGGTACTGGGGTTTAGTCTAAAGAAAAGATGCCCCAGATAGCATGTGATCAATCTTTAGAAACACATGATGGGAGGGTGTAAACAGGGTGGCTCCAGACTTCTTAGTGGTGCACAGTGATGGGACAAGGAGCAATGGGCACAAGTTGAAAGAGAAAATTCCTTCTGAGCATCAGAAAACTCATACTTGCTGTGACCATGGCTGGAACAGTTGCTCAGAGACGTTGTGGAGTCTCTGTCTTTGGAAATACTCAAAATCCAGCTGGGACAGGGTCCTGGGCAACTTGCTCTGGGTGATGCTGCTTTGATAAGGGGAGGCTGGACTTGATCTCTGGAATTTCTACCCAACCTCATCTGTTCTGTGATACGTGGTGTCTGCATGCCTCATAAGCTTCATACTTGGCTATAGTCCTTGGCATAATCCAATTATGCCACTTTTGTAATTAGCTGAAACGGAGCATATTGGCAGAATGTGCAGCCAGGGAGAAGGTGTTGTTCATCAACACCATCAGTCAAGTGCCTTTGACTCGCGTGGTGCGCTGCGTTTCTGGCGAGGTAGGAAGCGATTTGTCTGCAGCAGATGTTTCTTCCTTGTGCTCAGGTTCTGATCTCCTCGTAGCCCAAGAAGTGATAGAGCAAATCTGTGCTACAAATCTGAAGTACTAGCGTGCATCTGTGAATGCTTTTCCCCCTGGTGATGGAACATATGGAAATAATGCTTATCTTGATTTAGATAAGCAATTGCCTTTCCTGTACAATCATCCGTGGCTGGTAGGAGTAGAAGGAGTCACGTCATGTAACAGATCTTACAATCTGTCTTTTCTAATGCTCAGTAAGCTTATGCAGAAGCAAATGGCATGGAAAGCTGTGTTAAATGAGAGGTTAGTAATTGCTAATAGTTTGTCATTTTCATCTGTACAAGACACTTGGAAAAACAAAACATGTGAAAAAAAGCACTGAAGGGAAGAGTGCGCAGAGTATGTAGCAGAGTTGTGGTACTTTTGCCTGTGGTCAAATGCACTCCTAAAGCTTCTTCAACTCATTTTGCTTTTTTCAGCAGCCTAAGAGAAGTGGAGTTGTATCTCAATCCCACCTTTTGCTGAGGATTCTCCAAGGAGTGGAAAGAATGGCTTTTGTGTGGGGTCAATGTTGAAACTCGTGTCACTTACTCAGTCCCTTTTTCCCAGCCCTTTTTCCAGGTGATGTTACAGACTGCTGTCAGAGAAGCCTTCCTTGTGCAGACACGTGTTTCTGCTAGTAGCTGTTGTAGTAGGGATGAGATAGTGGATATATTTACTATTTATTTTTAACTTGAAATGAATTTATTTCCTTCAGCTGTGATTTCTAAAGCTGACTATAAGCGATGACTATAAATGACTCTCAAACTCTGCCATTTTCAGCTTTTTTCCTTGCAATTCAGTCTGTTGCTTTTGTTCTTGTGAACTAGAGAATAAAACATTAAGTTGTCTGACTTGTTAGGTAAGGTTTCATTTTAATAGTGCACGCCTGTGAGCCTTGGTAAGTCCTTTTCACTCCTTCCTTCTTTGATTTCTTCTCTTATCCGCTCTTCTTCATGGAGTGCCAAGAGCCTTTTTCTTTGCCATAGGTATTGCTTTATAGTAGGGAGTTTTAATAACTACATTTACTACTTTGCATGTGCTCTACCCTTTCATTATCAAATAATTTTAAGATGAAAATATGTTTTTAATAGAAGTTCTTCCAGCTGTAGATTTTTCTCCTCTGTTTGGTTGCAGGCTCGTTGGTAGGGATTTCTGTAATTGGATTCCTGGGACCTGTGTCAAAAATTAAGATCCTAGACTTGAAAATCCTCGATATTTTAGCTGTGACTGAGTTTCAGAGTTGATTTTACAATGTTAGGTTTGTGCCATCCTTTCCATTGCACCAAGCCGAGTGTATCCATGCTCTTTATGGGGGCTCCCTCTAGCGAGTTATTCTGGAAGTCCTTCTTCCTCTTAGTTCTGAAGAACTTCGAGTTTTCTTTCCAAGCAGAGTTTTTGTTTGCTAAATCTCATGTGTCTTTCTGTGTATGTGTGAGATCACGGAATCACTAGGTTGGAAGAGACCTTTGACATCACTGAGTCCAACCATACCTGTCCTCCACTTAACCATATCCCTAAGCAAAGATGGAAGAATCCTTTTCCTTTCATGTGAGCTAGAAGGTATTTCAAGTAAAACTGAGGGATAGGACCGCCTGTTTGCTGTGTTTGATGTGAAGACCTCAGCTGATGACCTCAGTGCTTTAGGAAGGATGTGGAGAGAAGAAGCTCAGAGGTGTTGGGAGTGTGGTTAAAGGCCTAGGAGAAGAAAATAAAAGAAATCAGGTTGTGTAGGAGGGGTGGAAGATGATGGGGTAGATCTGGAGTGAAAAGTGGTGGTTGTATGGACAAACATTTTCAACTTTTTACAGTGAAGATTTTTCAACTCTGAGGGTGGGGTTGGGGGCAGGAGGATCTAGAATGTTTGTGGTGCCTCCACTGTTGTGTGTCTATAAAACCAGTCTAAACAAAGCAGATTGGGGTAAGGATGTGACAGGACCAACTCTATCCTTTGTGCTTGTGGGTACACAGATAATTTAATGACCATTGAATTTGCTTTCTGACAGGAGCTTGTTTGCAGTAGTCAAGTTTTAAAAAATCCCCATCACTATTTTTGCTTTATTTCTGTATTAGATATTTTTCAGTGTATTGCTACAATCCCCTAGCAGATGCTGTTTCTTGATTTATTTTTTATTTATTTTTTCTTGTCCTAATTGCCCTAGGGGAAGGGATGGATAAGATCTGAATTAAGGCTAGTTAGGCAGAGGAGGAAAGTTTCGAATTATTTAGGTCAGAAAACTGGTGGAGAAGCTGAGTAGGAACTTGGGGAAAAAAATCAAAACTTTACCTTGTGAACTGCTTTTGTGCTGGGTGTTTCCTTAGGGTTCTGTTAGGTCCTCACCTGCTTGTGTATATACACATTTTTGGCAAGTGTGGTGGGGTTGATTTATACCTCAGTGCCTCACTTGGCAAACCTGATTTAATTTGTTTCAAAGAAATAGATTTGAACAGACTACGGTGCCTTTATGCCTGCAGGGACTTTACAATAGTTCTGTGCTGTTAGGGGAGATTAGAAAGACCTTTCAAAAGTTTGTGAATTTGCCATTTACCCTTCTCCGTAGTGGTTTTTTGGTGCTAATTACTTGAATTAATCTGAACCTGGAAGTTCTAACTGGATATGAAATCTACCTGTATGGGAGATCATAGTGTGCTGATGCTTTTAGCATTTACTCTGCCCTGGTCAGGCCCCACCTGGAGTATTGTGTCCAGTTCTGGGCTCCCTGATATAAAAGAGACAGGGGTCTCCTGGAGAGAGTCCAGAGAAGGCTACGAAGATGATTAAGGGCCTGGAGCATCTCCCCTATGAGGAAAGGCTGAGTGACCTGGGACTGTTCAGCCTTGAGAAAAGAAGACTGAGAGGGGATCTGATCAATGCTTGTAAGTGTCTGAAGTGTCGGACACAGGGGGAATGGCCAGCCTCTTCTTAATTGTCTGTGGGGACAGGACAAGGGGCAATGGCCTCAAGTTGGAGCACAGGAAGTTCCACACCAACATGTGGAAGAACTTTTTCCCAGTGAGGGTGACAGAGCCCTGGGACAGGCTGCCCAGGGGGTGTGGAGTCTCCTTCTCTGGAGATATTCAAGCCCTGTCTGGACGCCTCCCTGTGCGACCTGTCCTAGGGACCCTGCTTTGGCAGAGGGGCTCGACCTGATGATCTCTGGAGGTCCCTTCCAACCCCTATGATTCTGTGACTGTGAATTAGTGAGGGTCCTTTATTCCAGAGGCATTCTGGAGGCAGAGCTGCATTAACTGGTTCTGGGATGAAGACTGTGGGATTGCACAGGCTCAGAAATAGGATAGACTTTATGCGAATATACCTTGTAAAAGTCAGGATAACCAAAACACAAGCTCAATTGATTTGCTTTTGATGTGCACACATGGTTGTAATGAAAGACGTGAAATGCTAATGTGCTTAGACTGCTGTTTGAGTCCACTCATAATCCTTGTTGTTGACACAACGTACATATAACTGCACAATTATTGAGGTAAAGGAAGAAAAACGAGTAACAAAATTCAGTGTGAGAGTTGGGAGGGAATCAAGATGGTCAAACAAAAGTTGATTTATCACTGCTGTGTAATAACCAGCCTACCCATAGTGAGCTTTTTTCTGTGGTGGAGGTTTTTTGTTTGTTTGAGCATCTCCAAGTAAAAGCCTCTATTTTTACTTTTTCAATGGAGATGGACATGGGGTAGAAGATTGGGGCAGAGTTTTATTCTGGAGAGAAGGGAAGCCTCAGAAAGTCTCTCACGGGGTACACAAAGATGGTAATAAAGCAGAAGCTATTGTTTGGATTGCCCCAATCCTATTTCAACAGCTATTTTAGCATTTTACTAGCCATGGCTTGATTATAACTCGTGATCTGAAGGCATCCAGGCTTCTTGTGCAGGTGCTTACTACATAGGATCACAGAACAGTTTGGGTTGGATGGGACCTCTAAGTCCACATAGTTCCAAAACCCCTGCCATGGGCAGGGACACCCTCCACTAGTCCAGGTTGCCCAAAGGCCCATTGGACCCAGGCTTAAATGATGCCAGGGAGGGGGCAGCCACAGCTTCTCTAGGCAACCTGTCCCAGGGCCTCACCACCCTCACAGGCAAGAATTTCTTCCTAATATCTAATTGTAGTACTGAAAAGCTGCAGTAAGGTCTCTTTGGAGCAACTCAACTCTCTCAGCCTGTCCTCATAGGAGAGGTGCTCCAGCCCTCTGATCATCTTTGTGGCCCTGCTCTGGACTTGCTCCAGCTGGTCTGTGTCTGTCTTGTACTGAGGACCCCAGAGCTGGATGCAGCTGGAGTGTGACCAGAGTGGAGCAGAAGGGCAGAATCACCTCCCTTGACGTGCTGCTCACATTGTTTTTGATGCAGC
The DNA here is from genome assembly GCA_013400835.1 of Zapornia atra. Taxonomy (NCBI): domain Eukaryota; kingdom Metazoa; phylum Chordata; class Aves; order Gruiformes; family Rallidae; genus Zapornia; species Zapornia atra. Next base: position 232,785 of record VZTU01006217.1, on the reverse strand, counting down.
CCAGGATGTGGTTGCCTTTCTGGGTTGCAAGTGCACATTGATGCATATTGAGCTTTACATCAATCAACGCTTGCAGGTCTTTCTCAGTGGGGCTCTTCTCAATCTATTCTATACCTAGCACCAGTTGTACCTGGGACATGTACTTATACATGTTTAGTTTTGTTTGTGAGCCAGGAGAGCTGTGGTGATGAAGGAGATGAAAGCAGTTCTTCCAACAGGGAGGGAGCCTTCCTTCTCATGTGTTCTTCATTTCCCAGTCGGATGATCTTAAAAATCTTCTAGTGCCTCTCAAATTTTACTATGGCTATGCTGGAATTCCAGTGGAGGTACTTCAGAAAACTCACTCTCTTATTCTGTCTGCCTCTTTGTCATGAAAGTTCTTGTATTCAAAGCCAGTTTCTTGTCTTGGGAATCTGTGATGCCTCCATCAAAAACTGAGTTGGACTTGGTCATAGCCTTGATGTAGTGTGGGTTTAGCTGCTGGGTTGTGGTTTGTTTTTGTTGTTTATTTGGTGGTTGGTTTGGGGTTTTTTAGGACTGGAATATATCTGATTTTTTTTCCTGTCTTTTCAACTGTTCTGCTTTTAAAATGCATTCTGGACAACTGATGTGGAGACAGATTGGAAAGTCATTTAGCTTGGCAAGCAGGCTTTCTTACTCCTAAAAATCTTAGGCCTTTGAATCCAGCAACTCAACTCCCATTTTATATCTTGTATTGAAGACTAGGTTACGTAGCAACGTCTGCAGATGACTTGAGGCTGTATGTGAAGCTATTTCATTAATGAGTGCAAGAAATGCTCCCATTACTCTGCAAGTTCAAGGTAAATCTGTCACTGGTAGGATTTTTATTAATGCTCTAGGATGTACATGTGGTATATCCTTTGCAAAATATGGGATGACCTGGAACTGCTTGTTCATCCTTGTTCAGTTATGGTTCCATTACATATTTTATACATATATACACTACACGATAATACCTACAGTACTTGAGTTTCTTGAGTGTGTTTGCAGACTTGGTGTACTTACTGAGTGATGTGAGATTTATCATTACCTTGGGAAGAGGCTTTGAAGTAAATGATTGCAGGGGTTGTTTTCATCTGAGACATAGACAAAAATGTGTGTGGTGAAGGAAGAGATAGGAGACGAAGGTGGGAAGTGAGTTACTTGTAATGGCCAGGAATGACTTTGCTGTCCCTGCCAAGATGACTAAGTTGACTACAGGACAAGAAAGTATCCCAAATCAGATATCAGTTTTGACTTTGTTAGGATATGTTGTCTGCCAGCCCTGGAGATCTAACAGATGGCAAAAGAAAAACAGTTGTCTCTCCTACAACTGCATGCATGATATTGGGATTACTTCTGTAGTCGGCAGCGTATTAGTAGACTTGTTGAGCGTTTTTGTGAACAAGACTTGGCTCAGGGTTGAGCATCCTTCTGTAACAACCAGAATGAAATAAAGTGAGGGGTTCAAAGCCTCTGTTAAATCAGACTTTTATTGAAAGACACGAGGGTAATCTGTCAAAGCTGTACGATACAGCATATGTTTTTACTGCTGAGCTGTGTTAAGGACAGCGGACATCAGAGCTTTTCCAAGAGCTGTGGGGCAGGTAAGGTGTTTGCTGGGGAGGATGTGGTAGATCATGCAGGAGTGTTTGGTGGTTTTGCTTTTCTCACAAGGCAGTGAATTTACTAATGCTTTTCCTTGGGGACAAAGTCTCAGGAGAAGACCCACTTGCAAGTACATTCAGTATGTGCAAAGAGTGAGAACAGGAGACGAACCTGTAGTGGCTGTGGAGGATAGACAAATGGGAGGCAGCTCCTGTGTGTGCAAATGTTGTGTGGCATCCTACAGAAGGAGTCGGATTACCTTGCTGGTGATGCAGCTAAGGGACTTTGCTTTCCCTCTGAATAAGTGATAATGAAAATTAGCTTTTCTTATTGCTTGGTATTTGTTCTCCTCCTCCTGGTGGATTTTTTTATTTGGCTTTTTTTTTATATTGGCACAAATACTGTAGTATCCAAACTGAACTCTCTATTTCATTTTGAGTGGGTTTAGTTTAGAGAATTTGACCTGTTTGACTTGAAACCAGTGTTGCAGTAACTCGTGTGGAAGGTGGAGGGGAAGGATGATGATGTGCATTTTAATTGTGGCTGAGCTCCAGTAGGATGCTTACTGGGGAGTGACAGGGAAAGCAACTGTCCTACTTGCAGGCAGAATGCAGTTACCATGAAAGCAGATAATAAATCAGGCTCTGTAAATCGGTCACAGAGGCTGATTTTTATTTTAATATAACTCAATGGCCAACTGTGATTGTTACCTTCTGTGGAGAAATGGGTGAATGGTGTAACTCTTGGTGGTTAGTGATACAAGGTTCTTAATACGATACTAAAACTCGATACCTTTCCACAGAAACACTCTCTTAGCTTTGTCTGAGACACTGAGGGTGATGTGGTGGTGCTGGAATAGTTGCTTTAGGAGCTAAATACAGAAATGAAACTCCTGAATAAACACTTTAAGACAAGGCTTCCTTTATGCTAGTGTAAATCACAGCAGCAATTTATCTTTCCCTGGAGGTGGCATTGATTTTTGTGCTAGACTCACGATAGCCAATCTAAAGTAGAATTGAGACTGGTTATTTTGGGGCCGTAGAGATAGATGGCTATTTCTGATACCGGTCCTTTGTGCTGATGTTAGAACAACACCACCTAAAATAAATGCAGCTTTCCTATTTCTGCTTACAGTTGATTGTGGTGCTCACCAGTTTGAGCAGGTACACTCAAATTTGTGGAACTCAATCAAAGTCTGATGTGAAAACTGGAGAGTCAGATCTTTTTGGGGACTTGTACCTTGCCACTAAATCTTCTCTGGTGTCTTGTTATTACAAAAACTCCTTCTTGGAGATTGAGAACTTTCCTCCACTTCAATTGTTACTTTAGCAATTCAGTTCTATTCCTGTCCAGTACAGGAACCCAAGCCTCTTCAGGCTTCGCTTGTGCTGCAAAAAATTAATTCATGTAATTGAAAAATATGGAGTCTTTCCTTCTCTCATTACTTCTTTGCTAGTGATGTGGATGGCATCTTTGCTAATGATGTGGATGTGACTACGTTAAGCTCTTGACCAGTGTATGTTCATAGAAATGTTCAAGGTAACCAAACAGTTACGCAGTTTAAGTATAAAGTCAATGAAGTGAATTGCTGATGCAAAAATTAAAGAGTATACTGGAATAAAAGGAGCTATGATAAAGTTGTTTAGCAATGATTATTTGAAAGGGAATGTCTGTCGCTGTCATGGTTAGCTCTGAATTTGGAGGCTGTTGGCAAATGGCATGCTCATGTGGTGCTGTACACATTCTGAATAATACTGATTTGGATAAATTACTGCTTCAGTGGGAGGATTATCTTAACTAATTTGTCATTTGTACCCTTGTGGTTACCAAAGAAAATTATTTAATGGTTCAGGCTCAGAAAAAAATGTGTAACATACAGTTTTTTTAGTCGAAGGGCACGTGGGCAAGGAATCTGCTTCACAGCAGCTTGTATTTGAAAGTAAGTGAAAAGCAAGCATAGGGAATGCTGGTGTCTTTGTGGGTTACCGGTGCCCTCTCGAGGCGAAACAGAAAGATGCCACAGTCTGATAGCCGTAGTGGAACTGGTACTGCTGTGTCGTGCTTTGGACTGGTAAGTAGTGATCTCAGATCCACGTTGGTAATCTGGTTTTCTTGTGTTCTTGTTTTGTAGGTGAAAACGCTAAAGAAGATCCACAGGGGAAGAAAAGTCTCAGCGAGAAAGTTTCCCTCTATAGAGGTGACATTACGCTGCTTGAGGTCGATGCCATCGTTAATGCTGGTAGGTGGTTAAATGCTTTTACGTTGTTAAGTCTCTGGAGACTTTTATAGTGCCACGTTACAGGTTTGAACTTTGAAAAGCTGCACTGAATTGGCATGTTTTGTGGAAGTCTGTTGGAAACCATGTAATTTTTTTTCCTAATTGCTCTGTGCTGTGCAAAACTGGAATAGCTATTTGTAATAGCAAATAAATCTCACGTACATCTTTTGACTTGGCTTGAATAGCTGAGACTTCACACTTGATATTGTAGAAGTCTGAACTTCGATACTAAACTACTGGAGTACATTCTGGTCTGGTTTTATAAGTCAAACCATTGAGGTAATGTGAAAACCTTAACAGTAAGGTGATGGGAAAGTGAATTTGTTTCCTGTGGCTTGAATTTTTGCATTCTTTTAGGGAGACTGTGTCTGTCAAATTTTCAGTTGTCACCTACAGAGTGTTAAGTGTTTTAGTTTTAGCACCTCTTCTTGCTTGGTGCCCATGTCTCCATGTATGCAACTGAGGTGAAGAATGTCACGCAGCAACATCTTGTGACAAAAGAGGAGGGGGGAAATGCCCATGCAAGTAATTTCTACATGATTTAGTTTACAATTTAATTTGGCTGGTTGGGAAAGATCAATAGGAGTGTTTCCCCTTACACACACCCCCCAGCCAAGTCTTTCCAGTACTGCTCCCACAACAAAGAATGTGGTTTGTGTGTCCTGAGGCTGGAAAATTTCCCCTTCCCCACTAGTATTTGTCTGTCCATTGTCCTTAGCTGTAAGGAGTATTGATTCATTTTCAAGAAGTCATTTTTGGTGGTATTCATTAATTGGAAGGAAACACAGTGCAGTGCTTTCTCTGTGATGGAATAAAGTGCCCTGGATGCCCAGGGTTGTATTGGCCAAAATGGATGTGTTGGCTTACTGCACTAAAAAGCTGTGTGGAGATGCTGGCTTGTGTCTGTAAAGAGTACAGAAGTGTTGGCTCATGTGGTGTGAAAGTTTGTAAACAGAGACTCTGGCTGTTTGATGTTTCTCTCTACCTAAATCCCCACTTCACAGTGGAGACATGCCACTGGATTTTGTGGAGTATAGATAGAATCCTTAATTATCTCAAAACATGTTATTGCACTTCCAAAAACTTTTGGGGATGGTATTTTCATGCAAAAGTTTTTATTAATTTTCTAGTTTGATGCACAAATGCCTTTTTACATTACAGACAGTACAGTAGCATCCATGGTGGAACGCAGTCCTCTCCTTGCTGTGTTGTCCAGGCCTCTGAGGCTTTAATATTTTATTTTTTTCCCCCTGATTGTTTTGAGATGACATTTCCAGGAGTGCTCTCCCTGACTTCCTTACTTTATTACTATACAAAACGTCAGTATTAGCATACTTCTCTTGATTTAGATTTGCTTTGTTCATAGGCCTCTCCTGAGTTACAGGCTGAAAGTAGCAGCAGTCCTAGGTCAGGACACTGGTACAAGTAGGTTTTTTCAGACTCTTCTAGCCCTTTTCTGCTGTAATCTTTTACAGTCTTTAAAATGCATAATAAATTAAATGTTTTGAATTGTTAATATGCCTGAATTAAAATGCTAACCTATAGTTACCTTGAAAAATCAAATATTCTCTATATGTCAGTGTCATAATGATATTTCAAGTGTAAGCCCTTTGATTTGCTCGTGGTATCGGTGTTACTTTATTCTTTTTCTTTTCAAGTTAAACCTTTTAAATTTATGTGGAGGTGAGCTGGAAAGCGAAATGAGAAGGAGGATGTTTCAGTTCAAGATCCATGTTGTTTATGCAAAGAATCCAGTTGTACTTGGGAGAGGGGGTTTTTTTTTGTTTGTTTTTTTAAATAATCAAAGTTTCTGTGAAACTGTGTTCTGTCTTGGATGGTTTCTACAAATGCATTTCTGTACTCTGATGCTTTTCTACAGAAGTCTGTAGTTTTTTTCCTTCTGCAATTCCATTATCCCAGCCTCAAAGAGCTAAAGCAAAAAGCAGTGATGCCCTGTCTCTCCTTTGGAGAGCTCAGTCTGGCAGACTGTCTGGTGGCGCAGCTGACGCAATCCCCGCAGCGCCAGCTTCTGTGTGCAAGCTGAATGAAGTGCAGCCCATGGAACAGGGAATAGGAGGCAGCCTTTTCAGTGATAAATTCGGCAAGCTCTTTTTTGAAGTGTGTGTATATATAAAGCTTTTGGCAACCCTGAATGTTAATGACTGACACTCCCTAACCCTGGGCTTGTAGGAGGAAGGAAGGGACCTTCTTGAAACTTTTTGAACTGAGGAATTCTGTTCGCTGTCTCCTGTAATGAATAGTGTAATGTGCAGCAGGTCATTACAAAGTAAGGCCACGGGAAGATACTTAGAGGTTGAATGTTTTAATTTCCCTTGACTTGATGTAAACAACAAAATATGCCTTAAAGGGAAGAGTGGGGCTGTGGAAGGGCTCCAGGTGGCCCAAATTGTCTCCAGGTTTGGTTATGTTTAAACATTGACAAAACCCCCTCACATGCTCTAATACCTGCCTGTGAGGGGTTAATGAGACATAAATGGATTTATTTGATTAAGCAGGGGTGTGAGAATATGTGGGGTGACTGGCCTGTGGTGCTGACATCTGCGGTGATGTCCTCTGGGCATCCAGCTGACAGTGTGACTCTCCTCAGGGTATGGACAAGTTTATCTGAACTGTGCTGTACAAACACTTTTGTTAAACTTCTGTTAAGTCTGGTAGCTTATGCTCTGAATACTGTTTCCCCTCTGAATTTTGTATGTATAAACAAGATGGTTAAAGTGATACCTGATTTTCTTTTGTTAGGCTAACAAAGGTGTTAATGATACTCTTGGGTAGCTAAGTAACAAGATCTAAACTTATGAGCACTGCTACAAAAAGATCCCCTTTTCTCCTAGACTTTAACAGACAACCTGAATGCTACTTATTTTCCAAACATGTTTTACAAATATTTTATACTAAAAGAGCACGACTGTGGGAACAGTGGAAGTAAAAGGTTTGTGTCAGCTCATTGTCAAACCAACCATATCAAAACTGCCACTTCAGAATCATTGATGAGGAAGGATCTATTTTTTTCTGGTTTCAGAAGAGAATGAGAGTTAACCTGAGATGCAGTGTGATGGAGAAGGTAGCAGAGAAAGGGGGCTGATATGCCACTTTGCTAAAGTAAATGTCAATTATCTAACCCTGTAAATATGGCATCCTTCAAGAACGGTTCCCTAATGCTTCCTTGCTACTGATTGTGTAGACAGGCCTTAGTTTAACTTGGTGTTTTGCCTCAGGTGCCCTGTTATGTTAATTTCCTTCCTCATTTTTTAAGGATTTGGGTAAGATCTGTACCAAAAAAAAAAATCTGATTTTCACTCTTATATCCTGTTCTCTGCTCTCTTGGTGTTACACTGTAAGAATGTGAACGGGCTGTCCCCGAGGCATGTACTTGCTGCGGAAATCCATGATAACTGGCCTCTTTAGCAAATTAAATATTCTGGGATGTCACTGCATCCTGATGCCAAAAGTGCTTCAAGCACCTGGAAGCCAGATAACCTCAATTAGTTGATATCCAAATAACCTGTGGGAACCGAACTGGAGGGTGTATGTTCAGGGGTGGGAAAGGGGGTTGTTTAGGCCCTCTGTCCCTTTCCTCTCAGCTCTTACCACACATTTTGTTCATCCTGCAGGCATTTCCTGATAGAAAGCATTTCTGTGAGCCAATTGAGCTATGTGAGGAAAAATCGTTTCAGATGATATCAGAATACTAAAGCCACAACATGTGTAATACCCCCCGTACAGCCTTGCCAACTCTTTCTGCCTTAATGTTTTCAAGCTGCTTTCTCCAGGGTATGATACAGATTTAGGGAGCAAGTCTGTCTTCTGGATGTTAATTTAGCAGTAGTCCAAATTCAGTGGTCTAAGTCCTGAGTTGTAACTCTTAAATTTCCCCTCTGAGTCTGCTTGCCTGCTGCCTCTGCGTATTTAAAGTCGGGATGGTGTGACGTGATGGTCTCATGGCTTAGGTGGGTCTGAAGAAGTAATGCTGCGCCTCACTCCTCATGGGGCCTATTGGAAACCCCAAAAAGATTAGTCCCCCTGCCGTAGAGATTATTCTGCTCCCTTTTAGGCTTCAAGTGTGTTCTTTTTATAGAGCAGCCAATCACAAATGCAGAAACAAGCTATAAAAACCTCAGTAAGATTTGAAAAATAAATTGTGCGGTATTTACAGTACGAGCTAAGCAGTAAATACTAAATTCCTTCTGTATTTTTCATAAATATAGGGAAAACTATGCCATTATTTATCATATGTGGTAACTTTAAAGTAGATAAAGGGGTTGTGTTTTCAGAGTCCATGTGCCTTACAGACCTATAGCAGCAGTTCATCACTACTAACCTTGGGTATTCATTCACTTCCGACCTGTTAATAAATTTCACTGCCCCAGTTCAAAGATAAGGCATGCACTAACGTGCTTGTGAGTTTTTAATAGGAGCAAGTTTGAGGAGAAATAATTATGTGTAGGGGGAAAAAAGGATTATCCTTAGTTTTGAGTGGAGGGAGGAGAATGACTGGACAAACACTAAAAGAAATGTTACTGCTTAGCTTTGAAAGATATTCTTGGCTGTCTACAAAAGTGTGGTACTGAGAATAGAAACGTTTAATCTACAGGGGAAAAAGGAGGATGATTGGTTCAAGTAGATATTTCTAGTATTAAGTATAATGTTGCTTCTTATCAGCAAATAGAAAGTCACTACAGTTAAAGCAACTAGGTGGCTCCCTTTAAACTGTGCTCGAGTGCTGGGATCCTCCCAAATTTGGGGAGAAACTATTACTTTTTGAAGTTAATATTTTTTCCATATGAGAAATATGAATAATAATAATAAATAACGAAAAAAAAATTCAGAAAATGGGACTATTTTATATCCCTCTATTACTAACCTCTGATGCTGGAATTCAGTTCCTGAACCTCATACTGTTCTAGATGAAGTTTCCTCTACAGGAAACCATCTGCATATCTGCAGTGAGTCACTTCAGCTGGGGATACTGTTTTGGCAGGCGCGGCTTCACAGGTCTCTTGGCTTCCTTGGCACATTCTGCAGGGCCAGCCCAGTGCAGGTAGGGGAGGATCTCTGGACTGCTTTAAGAGGCAAGGGTGTTTTCAGGGACTGAATTGCATCTGGTTGTTTTTAACGAATTAGTAACAGTTTGAAATGCTTGTCCTGCTGTACCTCCTAGTACTGGAAATGTTTGGAATTGGAAAAGGTTTGGTTTTGAATACACTGTGTTTGCTTTGCTTGCTGCAGCACTGGTTTCAACTGGAGCCTCTGCATGCTTCCACATAGAGGAGGAAATAGCCATTTTCATTTAAAGTCTCAACTTTCCCTAATGAAATATGCCTTACCTCCTGCAGCCTTCTGACTTCACAGCTGTGTTTAAGTATTTTCATAGAACAGTAACAGCTTTCTCAGTTTTCCTAACTGGACTCTTCTTTGTTCTTTTCCCCTGGCCTTGACCTTGAAGTTTAATTTGATTGTTTAATTTTATGAGGCATCCCATCTTTCTCAAGTCCAAAACTGCATGTCAGGGTAGAAGTACTATGTGTTGAATCTGGGAACTGAATATATTATCAAGGAATTATGCTTAAACGAGTGTGTAAGTATAGATAGTGGCTGAACTATGCCTTTCCACATAAACAGCTTGTTAACGCGCAATCAGTCACTGCATTTGCCTTGAACTTGGTGCTTAATGAACAGGTGGGGAAAAAGGATGGATTCTAATCTGGAACAGATCTGACATCAGGCAATTTCACTGATTGCTAATCCATTTCATTTGGCAACTTAATTTATCACACAGAATTTTCATCTTGTAGCTTCTGAAGTAGAAATTATTTCAGAAGTGGCCTGTCTGAATATCATGAAGGTATTTGAGTCACGTGCTGGGCCTGAACAAGTATTATGTGTGTGTATGTACTGTACTCCTTTTTATCTTACAGTGACCAGTAGTTCTTACTCAGTAGCCTATTTGAAATTACTCCTCAGCTCTTCATTCACCATAAAAATAAGTTCTGTAACTCAAATGTTCCTGCTATTCAAAGTGGAATCAACAAAACATAAAATCTGCCCTTAAGATGCTTATAGGATTTTTCATGGGATGTTTGCATTATTAACATGGATTTTTCTCAGGTTTTTTGTTGTTTGGTGTGGGTTTTGTTACTTTGTTGGTTTTTTTTTTTTCCCAACTGAGCTAAACACAAATGGTTGCTTGTGCTTGGAGCTTCTTAGAGAGTTTGTCTAGTAGCATGTTTTGTAACCATGTTTTGTCTCCCATATACAGATAGGGAAACTGAAAACTTGTATTGCCATCTCTTGTGTGGAGTCAGCTGGCATCTGCCTATAACTTTCACCATTGTAATTTCCTCTAGGAATAGAACCAATAATGCTAACAAATTGTTGCTAATTTGGTTTTCATCTTTAGTGGGAGCAGACTGTGGTGTTAATCAAAGGTTTCTCAAGTTAATTTACAGTTGGTGCAATTACACTTATGTGTAAAGCCCCAGACTAATTTATATATAGTCCCTACTTTTTCATCAGAAAAGTCAATGTTAATAGTTGAGGGAATCGGTCAGTCTCAACCATGACATCTGTGAGTTTATTACAGCTTTCTGTGGAACATACTCTAAGTGGGGTTGGTGAGTAGTAGATGTGGTTAAATTTGCCCTCTGCTTCTGGTCTAATCTGATTTCAGTGTAATTCTTCTCTTTAGTGTAATACTCATTTGGATGAAAACCAAAAATCTCTGTGAAGTGACAGTGATCAAGAGAATGGAACCAAAGAAAAGTACAGCTAGAAGTGCAGTTTAATTTAGGTGGATTACTTTAGCTGCTGTCTCTCAAACACTTTTTGGTCTGAGGATGTGGCAAAGGCTTAAGGTTCAGGAGACTAATTCAGAATGGTACTGCAGCAAGGATGGTCACGATATCCTCTGAAAATAACCCAGGTATAACTAATATAACTCGGTATTTGAGAAGGAAAAAAGAAAGCCTTGGCAGTGCTGAACACACGTAGAAGGAATAAACCTTTTTCTTTGTTCTGGGGGGCTTTGGCAGGGGGAAACTAACTGTGGTGAAATGTTTTCAGGGTGCAAATATATTCCAGCAGTGTGTTTCCAGCTGTTTCACATAGCTGACAGGGTGACTTCTGGGTGGGCCTGCCGAATGGTGTGTTGTGCCTGTGAGCCAGGAGTCTCTGGTGATGGAGTGAAGACCTAAACCTTGTGTGGCTGCAAAGAAGGCTTTGCAGATCCGCTTGCCATATGGCCAGGTACTGCAGATAGGCACTTCGTGTTATCAAGCACTGGGATAGAGGGGGTCACTGACTTACTGAGAAGCCTTAAACCAGAGTAGTAGAGAAGAAAATATACTTTCCATTGGAACAATGAATTTAAAAGGCTCATTAAACAGACTGTGGACTGAGGCACCAGACGCACAGCAAGGTGAGGTTCAGAGCTGTGCTATTTGACTTCCTGTGTTGTTCCTTGCTGGCATTTCTCAGTAGAATGAGAAGAGGGTGCAGGATATCTAAGTATCCACTACCTAAATACATAAAATGAGTTGCCCAGAGAAGCTGTGGCTGCCCCCCTCCCTGGCAGTGTTCAAGGCCAGGCTGGATGAGGCTTTGTGCAACCTGGTCTAGTGCAGGGTATCCCAGCCCATGGCAGGGGGGCTTGGGAGGGCATTGAACCAGATGACCTCTGAAGTTCCTTTCCAGCCCAAACTAGTCTGTGATTCTATGAAATACCCTGGCACAAAGATGGCCAACTGTCTTCCCTGACTGGATTCAGCATAGCCTCTTAGTCTAACATAAAATGGGCAAGGTAGATGCTTCAGTAGCCTAATCTAACATGACTTTCTATGGTACGTGGATTTACTTAGCAGTCTGGTCTTCATCATTGCTGATGCTTTCAGGCCGCTGTCTGTTTTGCCTAGACCAATATGTTCTCCTGATTTCTTTGTGCATCCATTGTTGAGCCCATTTATTGTGTCTGATTATTTCTAGGCTCCCTGGGGCAGTAATTGTCTATTTAAACCATGTGTTGCTGATATGCCTAGGAGCTTTATGAATACAAATAAAACCTTTCAAGTAACTTTGCTTTCTGGAGTAGAGAAAGGAAAGAAGAGAGTAAAGGACACTACTGGTATCGTTTGTGACTTGGCAGGTTTACTCATTGTATTACAGTGTTTGTGCTTTCACTTGATCTCTTAGCTTTTCAGGTTTGTCCTTCGCCAGTCAGGCTTAGCATGTTTTATTTCCCTAAATCCAGGAGTCTGTACATGTTGCAAGCAGGACAGCCAGAGCTGTGTGGGCTCTGCTGGAGATGCAGGTTTCTGGCAGTGTTCAGTAATTAAGGGGAATAATAAAAGGTTATGAAACGTTGTGCCTTGTGCTGTATCATCTTCTCTTTTAGCTTTTCTGTCCTCTGACTCCATTTTATTTTATCCTTTCTGTTTTGAGGGGGTGGTAACTTAAAATCCTCACTCTTGTTAGTAGAACCTCTTTCCTGCATTCCAGGTCTCTAAGGTGGACTTTACTAACCACCAGACCCATGCGATTATGGGTCCTTCACGCCGTGGTTACCCTGGACCTTTTATGTCTGTGCCCTTTCTGGAGGAAGCTGTGAACATGCAGGTGGAACACTCGCAAAGGCAGATTTCTTGTCTTAATCTCGGTGCGATTGTGAAGAGCAAGGTGGTGCGGGGTGCCATGAAAACTTTCTGACAGCAGGTGGCAATAGTGCCCCTGCTATTGTGAACCCACTTTTTGCCTGTATACCTTAGTTTTCCTGGGCCTAAAATCCGTAATGACTTAAGCAGGGGAAACAAAATGCATGTATTCTAGGACTGCTTGTTGGCCATCGATACGGCTCAGACTTATGAAGTGTCTGCTCCTTTTCATTCCGTGTGTCTTGTGTGTGTTTGAAATAGAACAGGAGACAGACGTGGTTTGGAAGGTCTGTGGGCATCTGTTTTGCTTCACGGAGAAAAATATTTAGGAAGGACCTTGCTGTCAGCCTGTCTCCATCCTACATTTGGCAGTGCAACTGTTGTCTTGAGTGCACTGATGGACCAGCGTAAGAAAATGCTCAAGGTCATCATGAAAAATTATGCTTTGTTTCATAATAGTAAATCCACCTTTAATCAGGACTTGTGGGGGGATTATCCAAAGGACTGTGGGTTTGGTTGGATGGGTTTTCTTAAGCCAATAGTTGCAACAGTGTGTTCCCAGTCAATACTGGCATGCAACGTGGTGTTTTTTCAAGCTTTTGCATTTTAAAAAGCACAAACCGGCCAAGCTTCTAGTAGTTGCAAAGTGTTAGGACACAAAAAACTTCTTTGAAGTCTTCTCTCTGCAATACTACAAAATCTTGGCAGAGAGTGGTCAGTTAGCAGGCTGAGATTGTCCATGTCATGTTAATATTGCCCAACTTCTCTGTTGGGATGTATGTGTGATCTTTCCTACGGTGTAACGATGAACACAGTGGGATGGATTAAGTTCTGGGCTTGTACAGGTATCAGCTCAATGTGATCTCTGTGGAAGTAACACAGCAAGGGTAGCACAGGAGTTACTATTTCCATGTGTAACCTAATCTCATTAAACAAATACAGTTAAGTACTGAACAGGGAAAGGTCTACTTTGATTGGAGCAGGTAACCTTTAGGTTTATCTCATCTAACTGCCTGGATGCAGAAAAGGGTCAACGTGGTTGTTACCAACGTGGTAATGAGAGTCGATGTTCAAACGTACTGTTGTGTGGAAGCTGGGCTATCCCCCACTGTCTCCTTGCTTCTCTTTTGGCAGGAGGCATTGCTTTGGTTTAATTCTCATAGCTGTTGAGTAGAAGACTGATGCTGTGTCTTCTGCCACCCTTTGTTACTACTCCAGATTTGTCCACTGTTTTGCCATTTGTCACAGTTTTTGGGGAGGCTTTTCAGAAATATTAGTCCATTTGAAACACAGTTTCAATTACTTGCTACATAAATAATTATGGGCTGTGAAATGCAGTTTAGGGCTTGTTTTGACCTATGGTTGTTAGAAACTGACTTGTCTGACAAAAGGAAACTTTTTTTTGGTTGCAAAACCAGAAGTTGTTTTCTTTTGTAATTCAGAATGTCCCCCCCTTAAAGTGCAGCTTGGCTTTAAAATCTGGACTTCAAACCCCTTTGTGTGACCTGCTGTTACAGGCGTAGAACTTAGTAATTGCAGGTAAATGCACTTCAATGCCCAGCGGAGGCTTGTGGGAGCGGTATTTGCTTGTTAATCCAAGCACAGTGGCCAGTGGTGTTTGTATCATCTGCAAGTAATAGACACCTGTATGTTTATATGCTGTAGTTCCTGAAACACGCTGTGTTGTTTGGAGGTATGTGGGAATTGTTTTAATTATAGTCTGGAAGATGCTGCAGAGCCCTTTGCGCTCCGCAGAGCTACCGGTGCTCCCGCACGTATCCGGTTCCTCTGACGTTTGCACTCAGCAGTCATGAGGATGTTCAAACCTGATTTTAACGTCTCCTGCTTGGATTGTCACTTTTACTATGTGCTTGAACGGCCAGGAGAAGACAGGGGTGGTACTGTTCCTTCCCCTTTTGGAGTATCCTGCCCCAAATGCTGTCCCGCTGGCTGCAGAGGAGTTATTCAGGGCTTTGCTCCTTCTCCCCTGTGCTGTGCTGGAGGGCAAGGCAGTCTCATAAAGAGGAGATTACTTCGCTCTTGTAGAAGCTATGTTGTAATGACCCTTGTTCTCAGATGCTTTCAGCAGTGATGCCTTGGAGCCTGGGGCTTTTATTGCCTATTGTGTTTGAATGGTTGAAATTTGGGGAAAAACACGGATTTGGGAAACTTTTTAGGCTTATTGCTCTCCTTTGTTACTTGCATGTTTATGCTGCAGTAACTTTAATCTGGTGTACAACATAAATCAGTTAAGTAGGTCTCTTTGTACCACCTTCGTTTTATGCTTTAAAGTTGGTTCCTGTAGAGTAATAAATAGAAATAGTTAATATCTGGTATGCCTGGTTGGAGGCTGCCTCAAAAAGATGGTTCTGTCAGCTATATTTGATTTGTATTTAGAATGTTTTGCATTGCAAATCCATGTTAGAAAATGCTTTTAAATTTGAAGTGTGAACCATATTGCTTTTTCAAGAGAAATGTTCTCTTGTGTCATGTGAAATAACTTTTTATTTAAGAAAGAGATGGTGTTGCTTTCAACTCTATCCAACCAGGTTATAGAAGAGTGTAAATATTCCCAGTGACTTGATATGCTAGATGATATTAACTGGCAACTCATTTTCTTTGCATTTTGAAGGATCTGTGGTTTATAGCCTGTTTCAGGGTAACTCTGGGTGTTTTGTCATCTCGTTGGTGTCAGTCCACTGTTAAAGTGATCATGTTGGGTGGTATGGTCCAGGTCACTATTTGACTAGTTCTGAATTTCTGCAAATCTGAGTCCTGATACTACTCTTTCTGAAATAAAAATCCAATTTTATTATGACTTATAGAATAGTCAGTGAGCAGAAAAATCGTGGGTTTTACCTGGTGGAGTTCACAAAACTGTGCTGGGAAGAGTAACAGAAGTCCTGAATTGTAGGCACAACCACTCATCTAAGTTCTGTGACAATTTCAGTTTAGGTTGACCATTAACTTCAAAAATAAAACAACTGAACCTACCCCCTGGGTAGGGTGGACTAGGACAAATAGAGCAGTTCTTAATTTTCCTTTGATTCCTTGGATGAAGGCATCTCCAAATGCTGGAGGCCAGGCGATTTTTTTTGCCTTGTGTCACAGCAGAGCTTTGCTTACTGGCAGTTCTAACCTTGGCCATGACCGAGCTAACTATAGCCTTGTCTTAGGGTTTCTTTTTACTACTGGATTACAAAACCCAGCATTTCAGAGGCTGAGTGATCAGCAGTGTCACTGCAAAGAGTATTCTCTACCTTGTACCTACTTTCTGGCAAAAATCAGTCTGCTTAGGAGGCCCAAGCTGGGTCTTTTGGTAGGGCTTGGAGCCCAGGTACTCTTTAGTTGAGGATTTCACAGCTTCAGAGGCTGCAGCTCTAGTCCAGTTTAGTCCCTGGCATCAGCAAAATATTAGATTAATATACAAACTGTTTCTTAAGTCTAAAGTGAATCCCCTGACAGACAGCACAAGAGGTTAATTTTAGATGGGGCTATTTCTCTTCTAGGTCCCTGTCATAGGCACTGAGTTACATCTGGCTTCTCATTTTGCTTCGTGCTGCTGTTGTCAGGCTCAAATTGGGATTTAAGCCAGGAAGGACAGTTTAGCAATGCCTCTGCTGCCTTCCTCCTCTCTCTCATCCTCTGGTGTCTAGCACCCATCAGAACAGCTTGTGTTGACAGCAGCTTTCCTTCTTTCCACCCTTGTCCTTGGGGAGAACGATGGGAGAGGGGAAGCCTAAAGGTGTTGCCTTCTCCCCTTAGGAAGGCCCAAATGAGCTGTATGGGATGGAACCTCATCGGTGCAAATTGGTCTCTCAAATCCTGGCTTTCAACTTGGGGTTTCAGCAGCCCTGGGCACCAGCAGCCACTGAAGCTGTGCTAATGTATTTAAAACCACTTTTTCTTATTTGGGCCAGTGCTAATCATCCAGGAAAGCCAAGTTTTGTTCTTCTTTCTTGTCTGTCTCATTTAGAGATCCAAGGTTGTTCTGCTTTGCCTGGGGGAGAGAGTGAGATGGATGGCTCCTTGGTGTCTTTTGTTATAGACACCATGCCTCGGGAGTCTCCCGTGAGCGCTGCTGGAGTCACTTCATATTTCATAATCCCCTGCTGACAATTAAGTCAATTTGCTGGTGCAGGCGTGATGGAGCTAAGCTAGGACATGTTCCTCTTTCAGTCAGGACACGGAGTGAGAAGTTCACTCTTCTGCTTTGATGGAATTGAAAACTGAAGGATATCATTACCTGTCCCTGGCTTGGAACGTGCATCACGTTTACCAGTGGCATTGCTACCCTTGCTGGACTCCTTATTTGGGAATTAGTTTCCCTTTTTTGTTTAAAGGGAGGAGTAATCAAGGCAGGCATGCATTGTGTTTGGTGCAGAAGATGATAAAGCACCATTCCTCAGCAAGAAAGGATCCAACCATGAGCTGAGGAGCCCCAGAGCTCTAGCTAAGGACCTACTTGTGGGGTGGGAGAAGGACATGGCTTTAGGAAAAGGGGACAGGTACTTTTGGATCTGTGACATCTCAGTAGTCTCTTTCTCACTCAATGTGGTTGCCAACTGGATTGAGGGATTATTTTTTACGTTTCCTGATGAAATGCAACACTTCTCCTGCTAGAAATACGGCTTTGGCTTAGTTTTGTTAAACAGCATGATCTTACGTAGTCTTGCTATAAATATATAATTTGGCTAATACTTTCTTGTTCTTGCTTGGGTCTAATTTCTCTTCAGTCCTGTCATAAACAGTGCTGCAAATTTGGAGTTAGTCTGGTGAAACAAAGAAAGATTTGACATTAAGAACTGGACTTTTGTGTCCTTTGTGCTTGTGGTGAAATCAGTTTATGAATTTGTCTGGTTTTTTTGGCTTTGTGTTTTTTTGCTTGTGGAGGTTGTGTTTTTAGCACGGGATCCCTTAGCTGATGTTTATTTATACACGTCTGACATAGTATTTAGTTCTCATTGCCTCTACTGCATCATGTATATTTGCTTTTGCATTTGATTTTTTGAAAATTTAGCTGCAGCTTTAAGTGTTTTTTCCTGACTAGCTATGCAAATAGTCTGCACCATCAGCATCGTGCAGATACTGAAGATAAATCCTACATCATTAGAGAGACTGAAGAGTTTTAAGTTATGATCCTGAATTCTGTTCCCTTGCAATGTACCTCTTGTGAGTGCATATAATGAATCTGTTAATTAGGTAAGAAAGAAAAGGTGCATATACACTGGAAATAAAAACAGTTGTGGAACAGCCCTTGGCATTTAAATCAACTTTTGTACAAGTAGGTCCAGGTATTCCACAGTAGGTTAATTCTTAGCAAGGTTGAGGCAAATGTATTAATACAGCTTCAGTGATGCACACATGAAAGCACTGTTTTTATAATACATGAGTGAGTATAATCTTTCTATTAGATAATATTTTAAATACTCTTTTCTTTTTCTGTATAGTGTCATAGTTGAATTTCCTCCCATGAAACGTGCATGCATGTGTTAAGGTAGCTGATGGGAGAAGGTGACAGACCACATTTGGAAAGATTGTTTATGGCTTTATTTTTAATAACAGTTCAAATGATAGCTCACTTAATTCCTTTTGAAGGAAGCTGATGAGCTCATGGATGTAGGATTTCCAT
The DNA here is from genome assembly GCA_013400835.1 of Zapornia atra. Lineage (NCBI taxonomy): Eukaryota > Metazoa > Chordata > Aves > Gruiformes > Rallidae > Zapornia > Zapornia atra. The sequence continues at coordinate 214,604 of VZTU01006217.1, read as the reverse complement.
TCTCCAGTTATGTGAACTATTTCAGCGTAAGAATCTGAGATCTCCTTTGTCCAAAATGTTTGCTTTTCAGGGTGCATGGGTGACTCTTTGGTGCTAACACCATTACTCTTCTGAAGCTTAATGCCTGCATCACATGTAATAGCTTGCAAGTTTTATGAAATTGCTGTGTTTAAATAAGGTGGCTGTGTAGCTGGATAGATTTGAGTTTAAGCCTTGAACCTGGCACAAGCTGCACGAGCCCCTTAAGTTCTAGTGGAGGCATAGTCACATTCTCTTTGGAAAGATTGTTCATGCCTAATTTAAGGACACATACGAGTCTTAAAAAATGATGTGTTAAAGGGCTATTTCTCATTGGAGTTTTTTTTCTGTTCAAATTTAATAAAAAGGCACTAATTTTGTGCTCTTTAAAAGCTGCTCTCTAATCACGGCAGTTCATTATTTCAGCTTCAAAGTGTAGTCTGTACAGAGAGGCAATGGGGTGTATCCACATCTAGAAATTAAGCAATAATCATGTAGTTTGGTGTTTCAACAGGCTTTGTTCATTAGTAAGTACAATGATCCATTGTAAGTACTTGCTGTAGTCATGATGTTCTTAACAGTCTGAAACTTAAACTCCACAGAAAGATTGTAATTATATATTCCTGACTGAAGCAGCACTACCAGGTGTACTGAACACAGTTCCATGTGTCTTGGTGTAATGGGAGCTGTGCTGCAGAATCATTGCAGAAAAAAACCATCAGAAACCTTGTGTTATGTGTGCAGGCATATGGGTGTGGATTTGGGTTTACCAGTACTTCGTTCTTGCACTAAGATCAACAACTATAGAGATGGAAAAGCTTCTTTAAATAAAATGCATATGAAAAAATTGGAGAGAAGGAGAAATGAAGGCACAGAGAACACAGGGAAAGGGGGAAAGATAAAGCTGAGGTGCTGCAGATTAGTGGGAGAATGAAGTCTTGAATAGGGGTGGGCATGTGCAGAAGAAATTGTTTGTGAGGTGAAATATTTGAATTGCTGAAGCTTATCTTGGAACACTATGGACCCAAGTCATGATCACAGAATCACAAGGTTGGAAAAGACCTTTAAGATCACTGAGTCCAACCATTCCTGTCCTATGCTAAACCATATCCCTAAGTACCTCATCTACCCGTCTGTTAAACACACCCAGGGATGGTGACTCAGCCCCCTCCCTGGGCAGCCTGTTCCAGGCCCTCACAACTCTTTCTGTGAAGAATTTTTTCCAACATCTAATCTGACCCTGCCCTGGCACAGCTTAGTGCCATTTCCCCTTGTCCTATCTCCTGTCACCTGGCAGAAGAGACCATCGCCCACCTCTCTACAACCTCCTGTCAGGTAGTTGTAGGCAGTGATAATGTCTCCCCTCAGCCTCCTCTTCTCCAGACTAAACACCCCCAGCTCCCTCAGCTGCTCCTCATATGATTTTCCCTCCAGCCCCTTCCCCAGCCTGGTTGCCCTTCTCTGGGCTCACTTCCAGGACCTCGATGTCCTTCTTGTGGTGAAGAGCCCAAAACTGGACCCAGCACTCGAGGTACAGCCTCACTAGTGCTGAGTACAGGGGCACAATCACCTCCCTGGACCTACTGGCCACACTATTTTTGATACAATACAAATTATGCTTAGACAATACCTACTGATTGTGAAGCTTGATTGGCAAGCCTGGAGGATGTGAAGAAACGGATGCTTTGAATTTCTGAGAAGAGGAAGGAATGCTTAGATATGCTAAAGAAATAAGTGGGAAGGAGTAGAAGAGGGTCGCTTGACCAGGTGGTTGTGAGCTGGGGATGTAATTATACAGCAATTTGGAAGGTTCTCAGCAATAAGACCCATTAATGTTTTACCCTGAATGAAAGGGGTCTGTCCTAGGCAAGTGCACAAAAACATGGTAGTCAGCCATTTAGTGACATTTATTTCACCTTTCCAACCTTAGTGAAGGACTGTATAGAAATAGGTTTTGTTGATAGTGTGTACAAGGTAATTCTGAAATGCTTAAAGTGGGGGGGAGGGAGAGAATTATCTTGTGTCTTCAGTTATTCTTCGTTTGCCGTCAGACTGTTCTTAGTGTCTTACGTGTCTGTGAAGCTGAACCACCTGTGAAAAAGCTGCTGCCTTTCAGTTACATTGTACAGTGCAGACTGTGCTTGTAACCTTGAAACTGAGCAAGAAGATGCCATGGTGTGCACAGGTCTCCTGAATCTGGTGGGATTTTTTTTTTAAGGGGAGCGTCCTGGTGTAGCCCTGCTGAAGCTCTGGTGCTGCTCATGCTGCTGTGGCTTCTGCATGCAGGGACTCCACCATTCTGAGCCAGTGAGACAAGTGCAAAGCCATCCCTTGTAAACAATTAGCTATCAATGTTTAAATCTGATCCAAAGGAATGGCAAACCCTATAACAATCCGGGTTGCTGTCACATTATATTGAGAACAATATCGGTGATCCCAGATGGATTCCGGTCTGTCCTTTGGCTCCTAACAAGCATCAGATGTTTTATAAATGGAGGCAGAGTTCAAATTACCGCTCCTGAGTTGGTGCTGGGTTTTGTTTTTATTCCATTGAGCGCAGCACTCGGTTTATTTAGCTTTTCTTGTGGAGGCTGTGGGTCGCTAGAGTGTGCTGCAAGCCCAATCCTGCGCGCCGTGGCCTGGCTGCGAGCTTGCCCCAGCGCTTTCCCGGCCACTGGGCAACTGGGAATTTGTTTTTCATCGTGTTGCTTTGCTGTCGCCCCGGCAACTTGAGCAAATTCCCCTGCTATTTTCTTTGTCTTACACCCTCCTTCCTTGCCAGTGAATGACCTGGTGGCTTATTAGCCTGCTACCTGGGTGCCCCGGGAGAGCATCGTGTTGTTAAGCGTCAGAACGTCCCTACGGCTGCCTTTATTTTGCCGAGTAAGGAGCCAATACAAGGTTGCCACGCTGATGGCTTATAAAGAGTTGGTATCAACAGCATTTAATTAAACCCTTTATAGGCTCTGTGTAGTGATGTTTATGGAGTTGGGCTTTTTGAGCTTGGTGGTGGTGAGTCTGGGGAGGAAAACGCAGACCTGCTGCATAAGGCTCTGTACAGAAGAAAGCATGCTGTATATAGTGCTTGAAAATGTTTTTTTTGTTTAGGTTTTTTTAAATGAAAAGAGGAAAGTTCTGCCTTTTTAGAATAAGTGTGGTCTGTTTTCCATGTTCCTGCAAGTTATTCTTTGATAGAGATGAAATGGAAAGTAGTAATTTTTTTTTTTGACATTCAGTGCTTTTCTGCTTGGTCAGGAAAACTTTGTGCAGTTGAATTCTTCTCATATTTTTGGCAAAGGCTGAGGCAGCCTGGATGTCTAGCTTGAGGACAAATCCAAAACTGTAGAAATGTAATTAAAAGATTTTTTTTTTTTAATTACTTCTGCTGTCCTGTCTTATTTTAATTAAGTTCATCCTCTGATGAAAATTGCACTCTGAAATATAGTGGGAAATACATAATGTCTTCTCTCTCTCTCTCTGACGGAGATTGTGGTTGATAATTCTCCTCTGTAGGGGTACTGTGAGAAGAAGTCCTCAGCTGCACAGGGAACAGTTTTTGTTGGGCCAGGGCTGAAGTTGTGAGGCTTCATACAGAATTGTAGGACAACTGCCTTCCACCTGAAGTGTAAGATTAACCTGCCTTCCACAGCAGTAAACAGGTCCTTTTAAAATCAGAGCTTTTCAAAACCAAAAGCCTGGTAAAAACAGCAACAACAAAGCACAGTTACATAGACATTTTTATACGTGCACATTCTGTGAAGAACAAAGCAAAACATGAACTTGTTGCTTGATGCTCAACTGGAAGGCAATCTAATACAAGGGCCAAGTGTGTCTGAGTACCTCTGGATACAAACCAGGGTTACCAGCGGTTGCCAGCATCAGCTACTGCCAGGGCAACCTCTTTTGTTTCACTTGCAGCTGAGTGTGTGGTTGCATACTCCAATATTAATTTCAGAAGGCATCTGTGAAGTGGGCAGGCTGTCTTGGGCAATTCCACAGAGAACTGTGGTGAAATCCGAGGGTGGTTTAGGACAGCTAGGAAAAAATACTCTGCTGGAGGGTCCCCTTTCCTGCCCCCCTCTGATAATTTGGACTTTATGTAAAGAATAGGTCATCCAGCTGTTTTCTGTCTCCATTGAGGATGTGGATGAAGTGGCCAGGTCAGACTGGCAGAATCTTTAAGTGGTGGTAGTGTTTCATGGCCACGTGATAACATTACTTAATCTGGAAATGGTTATCACTGATAATATGTCTGGAATTGGTGCCAGATGATCATTTTCTTGTCTAGAATGATAGAAGCTAAACCTGAAAAAGAAAGCCCCAACCAATCCAACCCTACAAAGGGGTCTAGCAGCTTCACAGTTCAGACAGTGCATGGAGCTGTTTTGCCCGTTGCCTTTAATTGAACGTGATGAACACAGGTTTGGCACACCAGCTTTTATAAAGTAAAAATTATCTTTTCAGGCCAGTGAGGGATGAATGCCTCTTGTTAATTTTTCCTTTGCTAACGTAAGCTTATTTTTATTATTTTTTTTTTTCTTAGCTATATGTTAGGGTTGTAAATTTCCCAGGAATGCTAGCAAATGGAACATGCCTATGAAGAGATTAAAGTAATTATACTGCAATGCTCCACTAGCAACAGAGAGCAGTCTGGGATAAAATTATTTGGAGGGAAGCCAAAGCCAAGTTTGGTTCCATTTTAAGTTAAAACTAATTAAAGTTGTCAGGTCTTAGAGTGGTCAAAGGTTGCTTAGCTGCTACTTGAAATAAATGAATCTTTTTCTCAATCAGTAATGCTAACGGCTATGTGTTTGCAGCTGTCTTTGTAATAAAAAGAGCTCCAAGAATCTTGGAGTTCTTGGATGTACATCTCTGCCTATGTCTATTTTAGCATATCAAATGGTATATTCTGGCCATAATACTGAGTTACTTATTTCACCAGCTCAACCTATTAATCTTTTTTGTCTATGCCTGCCTTCACCTTTGCTATTTTGTTTCATTTGTGGGAAGGAGATCCTACAAAAATACTTCCATCAGAAGGCTGCTTTAAGACGTTCCTGTTTCAGAAAAGCTGCTGTGGGTCATTCAATATATTTAAAGCAGCTGTACCAGATTCAGGAGAAGATACAGAGATTCCTAGATCGTAAGGTCTGGTAGATGATTAAATATTCTAAAATAGCCTTGGTATTTTAAATGTCATATGCCAAATACAGTTGACCTCAGAAATTCAGCTGAATGAGCTGTTTGTCGTGAAGGTAGTAATGAGTGTGCCAGTTTTAAATGGTGTACCCATCCTGGAGCTCTGGAGATCTAGCGATCTATCTATCTACCTACCTATATTTCTATGTATTATCATGATAAATGTATTTCTCAGGCAAATACTGCTATATAATCGTTCACTTTCAAGAATGGAGAGCCTATATTTGCTGTCAGTAGTAGGTTTTCATGAGAATCTTTATGGGGGATCATGCTATATATAATGAAGATACATTATTCATATGTTTCTGGAAAAAACAGAGGTTCAAAGGAATCAAGTTGGGATTTTGGGTTTTTTTTTTTGCTATCACATGTGCATTGATAACAAAAGGTAGTTGTATGGACTCAGTTAGATCTCAGCATGTTAAAAGAGAATTTTTCCAGTCTTGCATTTTGTAGTTTGTAGGTGGAAAGTTTGAAATTGTGTTTTTTAGTGTCCAACTTGCTCCTTTTGCATACTTGATTCTACCTTTGTGTGACACAAAACAGCAGGAACCTTTGGAAGCCGCTTCACTCATCCATATATACATGTTGGAAAACCATATGCAAGCCAGTCCTTCATGCTTATGAATGAGATGTAAAACTTAAGCACTTGTTTTTCTTTTAAATTGTAGTAGGGGCTCAGGAGTAGTGCTGGGGAAATACCTGGGTGAAATTGATGGGGTTTGTTTGAAGACTTATTTAGGTATAACTTTGCTTCCATTTTTTATTTGTCCAACTGTGTTTCTTCAAAAAAGAAAAAAATAAAAGATCATGTGGATAACTTCTAAAAACTCGTTTAAAGTTTTATTAAATTAAGTTGGATCTGTACACGGGGAGGAAAAAGATCTGAGAAGATGAGGAGTAAAGAGGCTGGTATCAGCCAGAGCTACTTGCTGAAATGCTGGATGTATCTCACTTTTACGTAGCATTTCTAATAAATAAACTTTTACCTCTAAAATTTCACCTAACTCTGCTGTAGACTTACCGTGAAATTTAGATGTCAGGCTTGACTGGCTAAATTCCAACTGGGATAATTAATTATTTACCCTTGCAAATTCATTTGACGTTATTTTATTCCTCTTTCTTCCCCCCTCCCCTGACCTCAGCAGCTTTGAAGTGGTACTTCTAGGAATACTCTGTGTCTGTATGTATCTTACTATATGGTATCAGTTGTGCATAAATATTTGGAGGAGTACTGAGGAGACAAGCTTGAAAGCACGAGTTGGGGCTGGATGTTAGTTGGATTTCTGTGCTTCTTGGATGTCTCAAGCTTGCTATTTCGTGACAGGTATTGGGTTAAATTGGCTTGGTATATTGGTCTTACATAAGAAGTAAAGTTTAGTGGATATTGCAGGTTGCAGAAGTGCTTTTCTGGCTGTGAGCTCTGCTGCCAAAGTATTTTTCACATATAAAAACTGTAAACATATGAGATCAAACAGGTTGTGTAAGACTTGCTTTGACTTTATGGCATCTATGTATAATTTCAGCAGCAATGCTTAAGCATAATTATAAAATAATACTGCTTCCTTTCCTATGAAATTCTGTTATAGAGCTTACCCTTACAGTGAGTGCATATATCTGTACCTGTTTACAACAGGCTTTCAACAGCAACTGCACAGAGGAGACTTACTTAACCAGACTGGAATGGCAATCTAAAGCGGTGCTAACGAACCCCGTGGGATCGGGATAACTCTTAGCTGTAGCAGGTGCTTGCTAAGCTGTGGTTTAGCAATTTGTTGCTTCAAACTCTGAAGAAGGCAGCTTGTCTCACCAGAATGTCAGTTCATGAATGTTCCGGGGAGGTGACTCCAGAGTGGTCAGCCTGTAACGTTCAAAGCTAACAAAACCTTTTTCACTAAAAAGGAAAAAAACACCTACTTGTGCTGAGTGCGTTGAGAAAAGCACAGATGTGCAATTGCTGTGCTTCATTTTTGGGTAAAAAAATCTTAAAAGTATTTATAACAGTAAAATTTGCTGACTGAATATGAGCCAGCAGTGTGCTCAGGTGGCCAAGAAGGCCAACGGCATCCTAGCTTGTGTCAAAAATAGTGTGGCCAGTAGGTCTGGGAGGTGACTGTGCCCCTGTACTCGGCATTGGTGAGGCTGCACCTTGAGTGCTGGGTCCAGTTCTGGGCTCCTCACCATAAGAAGGACATTGAGGTCCTGGAGTGTGTCCAGAGAAGGGCAACCAGGCTGGGGAAGGGGCTGGAGGAACGGCTGAGGGAGCTGGGAATGTTCAGGCTGGAGAAGAGGAGGCTGAGGGGAGATCTTGTCACCACCTACAACTACCTGAAGGGAGGTTGTAGAGAGGTGGGCAATGGTCTCTTCAGCCAGGTGACAGGAGACAGGACAAGGGGAAATGGCACTGAGCTGTGCCAGGGCAGGGTCAGGTTAGATGCTAGGAAAAAAATATTCACTGAAAGAGTTGTGAGGGCCTGGAACAGGCTGCCCAGGGAGGGGATTGAGTCACCATCCCTGGGTGTGTTTAACAGACGGGTAGATGAGGTACTTAGGGATATGGTTTAGCATAGGCCAGAAATGGTTGGACTTGATGATCTTAAAGGTCTTTTCCAACCTTGTGATTCTGTGAACATAAGTTATGTTGTAAGCATATTGGACTGGATGCTGTCATCACAGGTTACCCTACGGAGAGAACTACCCACTGCTCAGCCACAGGAGTTCCTCTGCCTGGTGCCCCTCTTCCTTTTGCATGAGAAAGGCACTGTTTGCCTGTGGCATGCCGTCCGGTGTTTGTGGGTGTGGGGAACTTGGGCTGTAGCGTTGTGCAGCAGCCTCTAAATCCCAACTTTCTTAAAGCAGAATATATTTCAAATTACTCATGGGTGTGATTTTCCCAGACCAACTTTTTACCAAACTGCTCTGTGTTGGCCATCTCACTCTCCATGGGAGCGAGGGCTGGCTGCCCATAACCTTTGTAAGAGCAGAGGTAGCTTCAGTGTTAAAATTCTCAAACTCTAAATCTTCTTACAGTAAAAGTAATTAGACAGATTCATAGTCAATGGGTCATAGCTGGGTAGCGAAAGACTGGATGTAAAGCTGTGCTCTCACATCCTTAATGGAGCAGTTAGGGATGCAGGGGGAACGCAGAGAAGGGACCACAGGCACTTGCCAGGCTGACACATTCTCCCTGAACATTGTCCCCTGTTTCTCCCATCAGGGAGAAAATCCAGGGCTAGACAGACCATTAGCTGCACTCGGTAAGGCATTTCTTCCTCTTAATAGTGCTTTGGAGTAGGTACCTCTCGCTCTTAAAAACTAAACTGCTCGGGCTTCTCAGGACAGGTTCATTTCCCTTCTCTGCCCTTGTCATCAGGAATAAGTTTAAATTTGCATAAAATATGAAAGAAAAGCTTCTGTGTGTCTTTCTGATAGCGCTGACATACAGAGCCATTCTTCCCTTGTAGGAATAAATGTCATAAGCTAAATCCACCTTCTCCAAATATTTTTTTTTCCTTCCTTTCGTGTTCACAGGTTGTCTTGTAATGACTGACAGTTCAATTATTCCAGCAACATGTAGCTATTTGGGATGTCATGGGGTGGCAAGTAGATATGTACACACACACATACATACTCATACCCACACTCTAGTAGTTAAAGCCAGCCCAGGCAGTCAGTGATGTTGAAGCAGTATGCTGTATTCCTAGAGACAGGAACATCCAAGTGCCTATAATTGAGCCAAATGTGGTACCCGTTGGGTGCATTAATAAGCAATAACCATTAAAGTAGAGGTGTGCACCCACATACACACACAGGCTTTTGCATCACAGCGTTTTAATCCACTGCAGGGTGTGCAGGAGAAAGTATTAACGCTGTTTCTGTGTGCATAGCACAGTTTTAAGACTAGAATGTTCTCTTGCGAAGCTTGGATTCCAAGTGCGTATTTGCTTTCAAAACTATGCCGTGACAAACTGCACTTGCCAGTTGCTAATGATATCTAGAAACCTGATGTTAATCACCAAAACCCACAAGTCCCTGAACAAGCAAACAAATCAAAGTAGTCATGGATTAGCTTGTTACGCTGTCCTGGATGACTTGGTTTTCAGTATGCTTGTGGGGATTGGTTTCTACTGCCCACCAGTTATTTAATCCTGGTTTTAACAAAGAAATTTGGTGGAAAAAGCTACTAAGTCTCTTTTTCAAAACCAGAAGGGCTTTATTGTTTATCATGGAACAATTAAAATGAATGTGAGTAGCTGCTTACAAAGGCATTAAAGCTTGCAATAACTTTTCTCGTTTCATTTGGGGTATATTTAGGGGTTTGAGGGCTACCAATGCCAGGTAGGAAATTAAAAGAAAAAAAACCAAAACAAGCAGGAGCTGCCTATTGGGGTTTTGAATTTTTTTGTTTTGTTTTGTTGGAATTTTAGGATTCGTTTATGGTTATAAAAGCAACGGGCCTTCAAATTGTGCCAAAACAGTAATTGTAAGTTGAATGTCTTATTTAATCAGTAAAGTTCTTAAACTCTTAGCACTCAAAAGATAATGTTTGAGTGACATTGTGTATGCATATGTGATGCTTTTATCACTGGATATTTAGCCTAAGTATTGAGTATTCCACACTGACAAATAAGGTGAGGTGGTTTTGTTTGTTTCTGGTGAATGCTAAATATGCTCCTTGCGCTTCATACCAGTGCTTAAGCAAATGAGGGTCTATGATTACCCCCCCAGAGCTTCCAGGCTGCAGCTGGTGAGGGAGGTCGTGGTTTGTATCTCCAAGTTAAGGCAGAGTGAAACTCATGCTTAACTGAAGTGGCTGCTGTCTGTCTTGAAGAGAAATGCTTTGGCTTTCACCTGTGGCCTGCAGTCGAAGGACAAAAGGGGAGATTTTCAAAAGCCATAATGAGAATCGGGAGCTGAAATCCCATTGACTTTTAATGAAGGTTAGGGGCAGACACTTTTCCTTGTGCATCAGAATCTTCCTTCTTCTTTCTCAATTGTCTGGGTTGCTTATGGTGGATGAGATGTGCCTGTGCTACCTTCTGGACTCCTTTAGGAATAAAAGTTGTCTCGAGTTTTGTTTGCTGTCTTGCTTGAGCTGAAACACAGATCCCCTTTATTTGTTTCCATGAAGAGTGGTCTGTAATCGCATGCATCTCTTTGTCCCCATCTTCTGTGTGCTACAGAGCTCTGTCTGTAGTAAAACCACTTGAAAGATAAAAGCACTGAGAACTTACTGCTTGGTTACGTTGTGCTGGAGCAGCGGGTACCATGAGAAAATAAGAGTTCAGATTTTCTGAAGGTATCTTGGCATTCTGTTGTACAGGAGAAATCTTACCTGGTGACCTGCAAAAGACGTTGCTTTTGAGCAGGGTTGGAAATACCTTCTGTGTACCTCCACAGGGCTGTGCTTGCAGGAAGAGTAGCTTAATCAGTTTATACTACTACTTTATTCTCTGAATGACTGAAAAGGTCGCATCCCTTTTCTCTTTGATAATGGGTGAAGATACAGTCACAATTTATATGTCTTATAGTCACAACCTTGGGAAAAAACCACTACTAGCACCCAGAAACAGTTTTTTCTTTTTAAATTTCATTTTTTAAAAAAAAATTTGGGTCTCCCTTTCCAGGTATGGTTTTCCCATGCTGATGAAAGCTGCTCCCCTGACAAGGGCTGGTTACAGCACTCTCACTTGCATAATTCACTGCAAAGTACCCAGGCATATCTCCCACTGTCTCTGGTACTCATGGAGTAGGATCACAGCCTACCTGGGTGAAGGAGTGGGGATGGAGGAGTGTTATTGTTTTGGGGAATGTAAGGGAACTGATTTCTTTGTGACTTTTAAGTATTCCTAGATGCAGCATGGAATTAAACCTAGTTTTGATCTTAGTGTTTGTGCTCTTCTAATTGTCAGCTGGATCCTCTCTGCCTCCTCTGTGAATGCATTGTGTGCTGTGTGCTATGATCTCTTGAGAATTCAGGATTTAGACTGCTTCATAGTTATTTTTTTATAAGATTCTGGATCCCTCCTGTTCTGTCCAGAAATCTTTGTATTTTGTGTGGTTATTGTAAGTGCAGCATTTGATTTTAAAACACGAGCCTACATTAAACCAATTGAACTATGGGGAGTCTGCAGTGAGTACCTCTTTCCTGCATTATTTTAGGAGTGGAGAAGGAGATGCATCTGTATGTAACCCTTGCTGCTTTTGAAAAAGGTCTTTGGATGATGCATTATGGATGAAGTTAGAGACAAAGTGCTTTTTAAAAACTTTGTCTTGCAGAGTCACGCTATATATGAATGTACAATCTATACTTCTTGTAATGACTAGACGACTCTTGTCCACCTTTGTGCTTGTGGCTTTCCTCCACAATTCAATAATCATCTTCTTTATTATGCATGGATAAAATGATGAATGAATGCTTTATAAAACCCCGCCGACATCGCATCGGAAAGTAGCGGAAGCACCGTGGGCTTGACGTTTGGCTTGAGTGGGGCTTCACAGCCACCTCCGTCTTGCCTGAGGTGATACTTGCCCAAGCTGCTCTTCCCTGTGGGCTGTACATAGCAAAAGGGGGTTCTTGCAAGTGCATCTGCTTACCTCTGTGTGTAGTACATGGATTTCTCTGTACCGTACCGCCTCAGAAAACTCACTATTGCTGGAAGTTACCATACTTTTGATGACATGATGAAGTAATCTACATCAGTGGTTGTTGTTCTTAAAGGTTGGAATATATTTTTATAACCTGAATAGCTACTGCTGGAAAACTAAGCTGAGGTCTCTGATTTTTTGGCTATTAATATTACACCCTTCAGCTGTTCCGTCTGCATCCTTGTAGTTATGTAACTTTGTTGTTGCTTTAATCTTTTAATTACATAAACTTTTATAATTTTTAAGAACAGATTCTGAAAGCGCAAGTCGGAAGGAGCTAGTCTTTGGGTGCTTCTGGAAGAAAACTGAACATAAGGGCAGAAGTATGGGAGCATCTTCATTGCTGATTTAAAAAAAAAAAAATTGGATGGGAAGAGACAAGGAACAGTTTCAACCACCTGAGCAAGATTTTCTTGGCTACAACCAATAATGTCTTTAAGCTCAAAATGGACCGTAACCTCTGGTGTTATTTTTGTTATCTGCATCTTGTGTAACGTTTGCCCAAAACCTAAGCTGTTTTCTGAGCATTTTGATAACTGAGAATGTGACAGAAGGTTATTAAAAAGTAGAGATCTTGAAAGTCTCCAGAATAATTAAAATGCATAAACCACAAGTAAGTAGCAGATGGCAAGCAAGTGGTTGAATTAAACCAATAACTCTTTAAATACATAACCTCAACAGCTAATGTACTGACATGGCAGACTGTACTACAATTCCTGCTAGCATTGTTCTAATGACAGCAAAAGCTAAAATACAGTTTTGGAGACTATATAAAAAAATTAAAATCATTAGCTCAGTGTTTTTTTTGTTTGATTTCATTATCTCTCCCCTGTTCACGTGAATTTTGTTTTTCAGGCTGCTGATTGACAAACTAGTACATGGGCTGAAGAATGGAGAGGTGTTGGCACCTCTCACGTTTTGGTATTTAATAAAGTAAAGTGAAAGTAGGTTGGCCACATCAACTTCAGTAAATATGGTCAAGGTTCAAATCATGTTTGTTTGCTTCGTGAAGGTAAGAAGCGTTATTAAGGAGGTTTTGGAGTAACTAGAGCTGAGAAAGTGGTTCCTGGGATGTTTTGTAGTATTGAACTTGTTTTAGCATCGTTCCCATCACTGTTAACTGGTGAAATTCAGATTTATAAGGTGAGCCTAGAAGGCTTTAGACTGAGGCTGCATTTGCTGCCTGGATGCCCACCTGGTTATAGTACCTGTGTTCCTAATGTTTGTAAATGGAACTTTTTCTCATTTTGATGTGAGAGGGTAATGAAATACATTGTTTCAGCAGTTGGTGTGTGTTATTTTAGGGTTTATTTTGGATTTGGACTTTGCAAGGTAGCGTGCAAAGTCCAAATCGGCTCAAAGGCGTTCTTTCTCAGATTGGCTAAGCAGAGGGCCTGCTTCCAGCAGTGGTATCTGGTGAGGACATATAAACAGAACTGTGCCTTACATGTACTTGAGAGTGGGAGAAACGGACTTTGTTGCTAATTCTTCAGTCTGAATTACAGAATAAACAGTTTAACGGTATTAGAGCAGTTGACAGTATGTGTGCATTGTCATGGTAACAAGGACACCTGGGATGTGAGGCTAAACTAATTTATTTTTTTTTTTAAGAGAAATGGTTTAATGGAATATTACAAACCCTTACTTACCTTCATAGCTTATTCACTTTACTCTTTGAGAAAATGCATTCATTCAGCCCATGCCCTGGCCCCACCAAGTCCCCTTTTCTTTCCAGCCTTGCAGACTCCTTTGGGTATCCATGTCAGGCTGCGTTGGGTTTTGATCAGTCCTGTGCCAGATGCTGCACTCGTGTTTATGTGTATCGCTTTCAGCATTGGGGGGAGGAGTAAAGGCAGGGGCTGTATCTAGCCATGCGCGAATTCTTTCGTATGCACATGAGCATTAACTTTCTCACCTTTCTTTCCTTTCAGTAGCTTCATTTTTAAAAAAAAAAAATTTAAAAAAATCATTTAAAGTAGTACTGTAGGTTTTTCTAAAGGCCCCTGCAATTTATTTTTATGGTGGTGGTAACAAGCTGTGCAGAATTCCTTGGAATGATTCCTTGGTGTTATTGAATGTCATTAATTAATGGGATTACTCTGGAAGTGAGACAGGTAGCCAGGGTTTTGGAAGCAGAACAATCATTGTAGAAGTTATGAGACAGGGACAAGGAGAAGGACAAGGAAAGCATCTGCTGTAGTTCTTAGTAGTTTTCTTTGTGCTAGAGGTGCTCTCTGCTTCCCTTCCAATGCAGACTGTTGCACTTGAATGAAAAATAATGGTTTAAACCTCAGCTCTCCTCGGGTTTCTGCCTCCTCTTGGGGAAAGTGGGAGTCTGGTAACTTCTTATTCAGAGGGACTGCCCAAAACGTGTTTTCTGTCTAAGCAACACAGTTTCATCAAACCAGGAGAGATTTTGGTGGAATGATAATTTGGAAGATGTAATATGTCATACAACTTAATAAGGCTTTTAATACTTCCAAAGGAGAACAGGATTTGTGAGTCTACATGCTTCTCTTAGTCAAATCTTTTCAAATTCAGACTCCTCGCTTCTTTTGCAAGAAATCAACAACAGAAATGTCTGAATAATTTAGAACCATCTTTAAAGCAATATGTGTTATGACAATTTCCAAGTCTCTGCAGAAAGTTCTCTTGGAACTGGAACGGTGAAGTTCAGCAGGATGTGAAGATGCTCTCACAGGACATGTTAACATAAAGGTAGCACCAGGTAGTGCTTTTGTTATGACACATTAAAAGTTAACATACACATCTCCTGTTCTCTAATGGAAACTCTTTATTTCACCTTGCCTCTCAGCGATCAAGCTCAGCTAGTCATTAGGGTATCACTGCCAGATATTTTGAATAAATTGTTTTCCTCGAGAATGAAGATTTATCAACAAATTGAAGAGTGTGTTCAGTTAACCCAGACGTACACCTAAGAAATCTGAATATGCATAAATAATTTCCTTGGATCGCAAAGGAAGTTGACAGGCGAGAAAACACATGGCATGCATTTTTTATTCATTAAACTCATTATTTAATTGAATTATTTAAAACTTACTTCTCATACGATGACTACTTCTTGAACCTTATCTTCGTAGCAAGCTCTTCTTAATTGCTTTTAATTCCCTGTAACTCCCCCCCCCACCCCCCCCAGCCTTTTAAAGCTTCGCACATGATCTGAATCCAGACGTGTGGGATCTGAGTTACGCTGAATCTGTTCTTCTGGTATTCTCTGTGCTTTCAGCCATATGGGCATCTTTGTTTTTCTTTGTGAGACTACTGAAAAGCCTTATAGCTTACTGCAAACCAGAGCTCTTGCTTTTTCCTTACTGCGTGTGTTTTCTCCTAAATGTATTAAAATGCAGGCAAAGGGAGGAAAAACAGTTACTCCTGTGAAGTTGGGATGGGGTTGCACTGCATTGAAATCCCAGAAGTCCTAGATGCCTGTCTTGGGCAACCCTGGAAATAGCTGTCTTGGAGTTAGGAAGGAAATTCAATAGTTTATTTGCTCTTAGTATACTAAGGAAAGCATCTGTTTGCTTTTCAAACATGAATACCTTGATACAGCAGCACTTTATTGAGCTTGTTTCACAGTTGTATACTGACCAGGTGTTTTTTTTCTTTATTCATCTGGAGTTTTCTTGGTCTCTTTTCCTGGGCGCAGAAAGGAAGCAAGACATTTATATATGGCCAACATTTCATTGGAATGTAAATACAAAGGACAAACTCCCTTTAAGACTGAATTGAGGTTTGACACTGCAGCGTAATGAAGAGGAATGGGAACAGTGGTGGAACTCGGTCTATTTAAATGACATTAATTTTTCTTGTAGCTGCTTTGTGCTTAAACGTTTTAGCTTGATTAAATGAAGCTAAAGGCACTCCTTGATTCTCCTTGAAGTTTCCTACTGGGCTCCTGGAAAGCTTTTGTTAACTAAGGTTTGGTTAGCAGCTAACAGCAAAACTGTTGCTTTCACATGTGTGTTCGCAGGCTGCTAGCTGGGACTCGGTGATCTGCATCACTAGTAAGCCTGGGGATGAAATCCCTGTTGCCTTGGTGGTGACAAACTTCCCCCTGTCAGGTTTTACTTGCCTCTTTGTATCTTAACTATTCCCTGCAAATAACTGAATTCTTCAGAAATACCTGTGTGTTGAATCCTAAGTGTTTGGAAACCGCTGTGGTAGTTTTATTCCTTGAAATATGCAGTTGTCTGGGTGACAGCCTAGAGGTGCATACCTTCGTGCAGAGGAGGGTGGTGAAGGTGTGCTGTGGGTGTAGCGAAGCCAGGGTGTGCATCCCCTCATTTCTGAGGGGCATGCCTGAGAGGAGAAGCTATGGCTTGGAAATTGGAATAAATTTGAGAGCACAAGAATATCAACTGGGTCATAGGGAAGACTTTGGAGCTTTCTCTGGAGCAAAGTAGTCATAGCTGCTGAGCTCAGTAATGCAAAAGAAAATGCGACACACTGTCTGCACCAGCTCTGAGCCAGGGCACGGCCCAACCTCATACACCTTCTGCCTCTAAAGCAGCCAGGAAGGCTGAGGGCTTCTGCACTTTGTGCCTTGAATAGCAAGTTATTCAACACACATCTGTAATTTCAGAGAGCTTAATACTAATGGAGTTGAAGCTTCTTTATGGAATAAAATTTGGAACTTAATGCTGCTGTTCTGAGGGAGGAAATTCACATACAAGACTTCAGATTCATTCATCAATTAACCTGTTACAGAACTGAGCTCATGCTTGATGCAACACAGGAGACTTTCACCAACCAGGTCTTGAGAAAGTATAGCAGCAAGTGATGCTTTACGTATGCTCAGCAGGAATAGCATCCCTTTCCATGGAACGTGCCAGACTTCTTGTGAGTCGCCAGGTTCTTAAATGAGTTTAGAAACAGGGAAGTGCTGAAAGAATTTATGGGATAGGTTTATAATCAACTGATAATTTAATTAATGTAGCATCCTAACTACTTGTCTCTGATTTAATTTTTTCCAGATGTTTAGTTTTAATGAAAGTCTCTTTAGAGGCTCGTGAAGAAGGTAACATCTGGGGAAAGCATTTAGGGCAAGCTTGTGTTGGAAGTAAAGCAATGCTCTCTTAGTCGTTACCTTCCACGTCAACATGGGCATTCCTGAGATTTAGACAGGTTATGTGGGGGTTTTTTTAAACACACAGACACATATATATACATACACATATACATATCAAAGAATTAGAAAAGCAACTTTGTTTTAAGTAATATATTGGTTGTTAAAACAAAACAAACCCCAATGGTAATTGTAGTTTATGCTGGCAACATTTTTGTGTGCTGGGAAAAAAGCGCAGTGGTTGTTACAAGTGACATACACAAAGGTCAACTTGCACACCAGTCGGCTTGGCCTGAATACAGCTAAGCTTGCTCCTGTGTTCCAGCAAGGCTTAGCCTGTAAAGCAGGAGTGCTCATCGGAAATACTGCAAGTAGGGTGCTCACAGAAACGAGCTGTTGAGTTTTCTTTGGCTAAAAGCTTTTATTTTAATGTGCTTTTAAGGCTGTTGTGTTAGAGGCATGTGATTTAGTAGCCTGGATGACAGCAGACAGCAACCTGGGAGGCTGGTGAGATGGTAAGATGCTCGGCCAGCATCTTTAACAGTCATCTGAGGAGAATTTTTCATTCATTGTGTTGACTCCATTCAGATGAAGGATTGAAAAGCAGAGTCTTTATGTCAATACCTCAGCAAGCTTTTGCTTTTATAGTATAGTATAGAATTATAGGAAAAGCTACCTGCATTTTCTATCCATATACAAGATGATCTAGTTGCTGTTTCTTTAGTGTGCCTGGCAAAGTGATTTTATCTGTATATGTTTCACGTTCTAGGAGAAGTAGGTATTAAAACTTGTAAATGATAGTGCCCAAACCCAAAAAGCAGTAGGAAATGCTCTCCTGAAGTCCTGTCCCAGGGTGACCAAGCAAAGCACTCTGAGATATGTTTAAAGGTTTAATAACAAAAAAAAAAGTTTTATGTTAAAAAGCTATTTGCCCATATGTTTTAGATAGGCTACCTATATTTTTTGAGGAAAGTTGATATTGAGTGGAAATTGAAGCCTTGGTGGCTTTCTTAACAAAAGACACTTGTGGTCTGTAGCTCTGAGGTCCCAGGACGGTTCTGTTACTGCAGCTCCACAGCGTGAGCTGTAGACATATCTGGAGATTTTAGTGGATCACATGGGAAGTAAATCTCTCTGTACCTACCTTAAGCCCTTTGTTACTGATACAGGACGTTGAGCTGCCTGTCTCTTTCACTTGGACGCAGCTGTGCGTTCCCTAAGGCTTTGGTTCTTTGGGCTGCAAAGGGAAGTGTCAGATTCCATTCCCCCCCATTATTAGTGATCTCATGCTTTGTAATTCCGGTTGCGTAACTTCATAGATTTTTCTAGAAGAGGTGATTTTTTGGATACATTTCTGAACCTAATGATGCTTTTAAAAATGCTTTATGACTTTTATTGTAGTCACTTCATGCTTTCCTATTTCTCTATTCCTTTCCTGCTGATCAAGTTTCTTTGTTGATACTATTTAAATAGTGTGCACAGAACCTATTTGCTCCCGATTGATACTGCTGGATATCGATGCGAAGCAAAATTAAACATTAGGTTTAAATAATGGACTTGTTTTTCATACTCCTTGTTTTATTGTTTTTTAATATAACTGTAATCAGTGAATATTGTAAACAATTCATATAACTGTGAGACAAATAAAACAGGATTGGAATTTTATGCATGATAGGACACACAGACTGTTAATGTCTAAGATGCAATTTATTTTTAATAAACTAAGAATTCCCATTTGCAACTCTAAGCACTCTTCAGAATGCTGCTTTTTTTTTTATTTGTTTTTCAGAAGTCATGCTAGTTACTTCACAGTTCTTTCAGGGACACCTTAAATCGCTTGGGTGAACTCCCCACCCTGGAAATCTGAGACTGGTGTTCTCCCTCAGTAACCAGGACCACCTCTGCTGCAATTCCTGGAAAAACTATTTACAGCCAGTAATGAGTAAATCTTCAATAGTGAAGGAAGGCTTCTTCCACCCAGATATCTCAGTAATAGTTGTAAACCTAGTCTTTCTCTCTTATACATCAGTGGCATAGGACTTAAGGCAGTTACTTGCCACTCTTTTTATGCTCTTCTTTTTTTATTCCCACTGTCTGAATAAGACTTTACTTAGAAAAGAAAAATGAGGGTGTGGAGGAAATACTGGGAGAAGTGCTTAGAAAGAATGTTCCTTGCAAAGCTGCAGGTAACAGGCAGCTCTTTTCTCAAAAGCGCATCTGAAATAGCAGAGCAAAGGAACCTCTGTAGAGAAATATTGACACAGAGGGAGAATAGTGTGGTGACAGCAGAGTAATTTTGTGCTACTTTTTCTCTAGGTAAGGAGAAAGGGGGGTGTGAACCACAAACAGTGACAGGGTGGTGGTGGGTGTGATGAAGCAAAGTGACTAAGTGGGTGAAATCAGCACAACTGAAGGGTAAATGTTGCTGTGGAGGTTTAGAGAAGAAAAACTTCTCTGATTCTTCAGGATGGGCTTCTTTCAGCCAGGGATATAAAAGCCCATTTCTGGTATAACTTCTGGTTCAGGGAATAATGACAAAAAACTTCAGTTTCTGTAGAAATCTTAATTTCTTTCAGCGTGAAGGAATATGAAGCATATCCTTTTAAAAAGAAAATTGATGCAGTTATTAGTCCTTTCAGCAAGATGCAAATTATATCCAATATTACCAATAAAGTTTATACAAGATGCTCTGTACTCATTGTCTTAGGTTTAATGAGCTAGGCTAATTATACCATGCCATAACTAACCAAGTAATAACAAAATTGATTTTTTTTGTGTGTTTGTTGTACAAGATGCTCTGGGCTTGTAGTTCTCAGATTTAATATACCCATGTAATTATACAATGTTGTAGTTCAGCAAGTCATTGGAGAGTATTTGGATTGTAAGTAGTATTGCAAGAGTGTGCAACTTCTTCTCTGCTTTGTCCACACTTACAAGTCTCTACTTTGGCTTCTGTGGAAAAACCTTGTTGACTTACACTAGACACGAGAGTTCCTGAATGTCAGTGGGAAACAAACGTTTCTCAATTACATGCTTTCATTTCCTCTTTTATTTAACTAAGCCAAAAGCCTGATGTTTCTGTAATAATGTGTTTCTGCTGTACACAAAACAGTGTGAATGGAATTTGCCTCCATTTCAACAGTCCAAGCTGGCCCTCTGCTTCTTCTATGGGCAGTGGACCAAGAAGGCATTTCCAAAAGGCAATCCAATCTCTCCTCCTCTCCTAAAATAGGTGCCTCACAGCTGAGGTAGCTTATATTTTGGAGTTACTTATGTCTCCATTCCCTGTAGGCTGAGATGGAAAGCATTTAACCTAAGAAAAATATCAAATTTAGACCTTTGTCTTGGTCTAACTACAGAAAATGTAGCTTCTTTCCCTTCTTTGACACCTTTAATGGAAGTTTGCAATAACTGTCTGTTTCAGACCATTATTTCCATTTAGTTGGACTAGACTTGAGTGGATACCACTCTCTGTATACATGGAGATAAGTGGCTTCTTAGCAAGGTGCTTCCTGGCACGTTCTCCACGTGTGCAGACGGTAACAGCGGTGCCCCCAGGTAGACTTGGCTGAGCAGATACAAAAGGGTCACCGAGGGGCTCAACCAAAGATGTGGTAACCAGGAAAGCTGCCTGACGTGGCAGGATTTTGGAGAACTTGGGTCAATGAGTTATGAAACTTGTGGTTTTTTTTGGTTTGAATCTGGAAGTCTTTGTTAGTTGATGTGCCTTGTGTTATCACGTGATGCTCAGTCTTGGTCATGTGGTGTTGTAGAATAGTTTTGCTATTAATAGCTCTGTGTGAGTCAACGTAGCTCATGTGATTGTGAACATGAAAAGTCTTAAAAAATTTTTTTTGTCTTATAGCTTAGATTAAGCTTAATGATTTGTGTCACAGAAAATACCACACAGGAAGAAAAGCCACCAATAAGTGGACTTGGAACCATAATTTGACCAGGAGTGAGTTCATTTTGGATGTTGACTGATTCATATCAGTTTGAAGCAAAAAGTTGCTGCTTCTTCATGTTTTGTGTTAAGTGACTTAGGTCACTTATATATATTCCTCCTGGAGTGAGATAAAACTGCTAAGCCTAAGGGCAAGTTGGCCATTATGCTTGTCTTTTTAGTCAGCTGAAGAATGCATAATTTTAGCAGCAGTATAATTTGTTTGGTTGGGATTTTCTTCCCCACTTTCTTGAAGAGTCAGCAGAATATAAATGACAGATACTCAGCAAACAGGTACCCGGGATTTCACATCATTAGAACTAACACTGCTGTTGCCATAATGTTACAGAAATGCATTCAATGCATCTGTTTTCCCGAGCCTGAATTCCAGATATTCATTCACAGTCTACCATCTGCTTGGTTTTGGTGATTTCATCCAGGTGCAGGTCAAAAATGCAACTTGTTTGCTGCCCAGAGAACAACAGTGTTTGTAACACCCGTATCTTCTCCTGAATGCTGGTGTGTAATTGCAGTCCCACTTGCATTTGTGCCTTAACTTGCTGAGCAATATGCATAGCATGAATCCACTGTAATTGTGTGTGACCCTTCTCCTGTGTGTCTACTCATTGGTTCCTGGTCTGTGTAATTTGGAGGCTGTGCAGCTCTGGATTTGATTCTTTCGGAGCTGGCAGCGTAAGGCTGGGGAGGCTGGGAATCAACCAATGACCTTCTCATCTTGCAGAACTGTTGAAACTCCTCCTTGACACAGGAATCAAAAGGCAGGTATAATCTGGATTCTACGACTGTAGTATATGTTGGGTTCATTGCAGAGTGAAAACATTTTCAGCTATTAATGGTGGAATAGTAAACTGCATCTCTGTGACTGTAAAAATAAGTGTCAGCCTTTCACTTTGAAACATGGCTGAAATGTGTGCTAACAAATATGCCAGTGTGAGTATGATGATTATTTTTTTTTTTGCTAAAAGCCTGCCGTTGAATTAATGTGAAATTAGTGACGTGCAACCTTTTACTTAAAAACTCATTACAGTTTAAATCATTATCTGATACTTCAAATGATAAGCACACTTAATCTCCTCTCTGACCTATGTTGATAGTTGTGGGCTTTTTTCCCCCTGGAATTTAACCTCCCTCCCCCCCTTTTCTTTCAATAATCAGATGGAAAAAGTAGTGTCAAAAGGGAATGGTTGGAGAACCAGATGCCTCTGTGCTGTTGCTTTTGCCCATAGGACACTGTAGGGGTTCATGGCAGCTCCAAAAGTGCCAAGTTCTAAGGTCAGGTACAGCAGACATGGCATCCGAGCAAAGCACCATGTATGCGCAAGTAAGGGGAGTAGTAACAACTCCTCTAATTACTACCAATCTTGACCAAGGTGGGTGGACCACCTATACATAACCCAGCAAAGAAGCATGTATAACTTCATATGTGTGTTCAATAAATAGCTTATGGGTAAATCTCTGCTGTAACTGATGCATTGATACCTGCATTGCAATAATTCTGTGGTTGAAGGCCTTTAAATCTGTGAAGCAGCAGCCAAGGGTGCTCAGTGCTGACAGGTGAGTGCCTCTGTCATACACTGTGTTTGTCACTTGGTAATAAGCATGGCACTGGATGCTTTTTAAGAGGCAACCGACTTCACTTCTGGAGGATTTACATTTACATGACTTATTTCTGGAATGTAATGCCACCATAATGAATAAACTACATTTTGAAACTACTGTGCTCTAAATACTACAGGTGGTTAAAATAGTTTAGCTCTTCATTTAGCTTCCAGTAACTTGAATTTGTGACTCTCTTTAGGCATATTCCTGGCCAGAAATATGTTTTGATATTTTTAATTAAGCTTCCTTCTGAAATGAGAGTTGATATTTGAGCCAGTCTTTTGAAATGGACAATGGTCTCAGTTTGAGACCTTCATCAGTAAGCAGTGCTGGTGGGCACTTTTAACAAACTTTCCTGCCTTCAAGTTAAATTTAATTCCTGTATATTGCTCCTGAGAGTGTTTTGTTTTGGGTTTTTTTTCCCCTTCCACTGAAATGCTTCACATGTAGTGTTAATGTGCAAATGAAATGATGCCAGAGACAATTTCTTGCATATATATATATTTTTTTTAAAAGGGTAAAAATGAGTAAAGCAGCAACATGTGTGCCTTGGGCATATTAGATGAAAGATTGGGCTACTGTGACTTCTGAAAAGGCAACTAAAGAATTCTCTATTTCTGTTTTATAATCCAAATCTGGGTAAATAATTGTTCAGAATAGGAAAGCACTGACAGCAGGATAATGTTGACTTTTTTAATACAAGAAATTAAAACTTGGTTTGATGTAGTTAAAATGGAAATATTTTAACTGGTTAAAAAGCTGGGAAAAAATAGGATCTTGTTGTCCTTCTACAGATCTACTTCTGTTCTTCAGCTTCTGTTATTTTTGCTGTTGTTCCTACTATCAGGAAACTTTTAAAAACTTTTATAATCATAAAATCTTCTCTTACATGTTGGACTCCACTTGCAGCTCAGAATCAAATCCCATGGCAATCCATCTGCCTGGCTTCTTGTGTCTACACCCAGACTTGTTACTTGGGATTGTCAGGGCTGGGTCCCTGATTCCTCCTGCCAGGTATCACAGTACCGCGCTCCAGGCCCGTCTCTCTTGGTTGGGCAGGTCCCTGAGTGTGCCTGGTGAACACTTCTGGTTTGTAGTGCTGCACTGTGCTGCTTCCCTTTGCTGTCAGTGCCGTGTGTAACTGTGATTGCCTTAGTTTTATCCTGTTGGACCTGTAATATGTGCTGTCAGCTTGGCTCTGTGACACCTCCATGCAGTGGCATCCTGCTAAAAATGCCTGTGGGCAACTAATGGTTTCATGTTAAAACCCCTGCTTAGTAGCAGAGAAGTTTTGACATGGCTTTTTGCATCCCGTGGAGCAGGTGAGAAAATGAAAGTGTTTTCAGGGTGATTGGAAAAGTATCTTTGTATAAACTATGCTCATATACAGCTACTGTACGTAGAGAAAGCCAGCAGTGTCCTGGGCTAGTTCAAAACCACTGTGGCAGCAGGTCAAGGGAGGTGAACCTCCTCAACTCTGCTCTGATGAGACCCCAAGACCCCACCTGCAGTACTTGCATCCAGCTCTGGGGTGCCCAGTACAGGAAAGACACTGAGCTGTTGGATTGATTTCAGAGGAGGGCCACAAAGATGATCAGAGAGCTGGAGCACCTCTTCTGTGAAGACAGGTTCAGTTGGTCTTGTTCCGCCTGGAGAAGAGAAGGCTTTGGGGAGACGTTACAGCAGCCTGCCAGCCCTGAGGGGGCTGCTGGAGAGGGCCTTTTTATCAGAGAGTGGAATGATAGGACAAGAGGTAATGGTATTAAGGTGAAAGAGGGGAGATTTAGATTAGACTTTGGGAAGAAATTCTTCCCTGTGAGGGTGGTGAGGCCGGTGAAGCCCTGGCACAGGTTGCGCAGAGAAGCTGTGGCTGCCCCCTCCTTGGCAGGGTTCAAGGCCAGGTTGGATGGGGTTTCAGGCAACCTGAGCTAGTGCAGGGTGTGCCTGCCCATGGCAGGGGATTGGGACTGGATGGGCTTTGAGGTCCCTTCCAATCCAAACCTTTCTGGGATTCTATTATATGATTCTAGTGGCACCAAATTCAGTTCTTTTGCTATGCATGTAGTGGTGTCTCCAGATATACATATGTTGATAACTGGCATCCGTGACTTAATTGCTATTTTGGGGTTATTTGGAGCTAAAACCCACCTGTGGTTCTTAGTTATGATAGTTAGGATTACACTGGGACTGCCAGTTACCAGGCAGAAAATAAAAATCATCAAAGTTTTCAGTTACCTCTGTTAAAGGACTGTAGGCACTTGGAAACTCAAATAAGATGAATAAATCTCCATGTAGCTTCTCCTTCCCTGCACTTTTGCAAAATAGCATGAGGTTTCTGCTGTGGGTTTTATTTTTCGCTCCTACCATGTGCTAACTGTATATTGCATTAAGTGTAACCACACTTTGTTTAAAGGACTGAAAAACTCCAAACCCTGGAATTAGATTATCCATAGAAATGAGAAGCTGTTGCAGGAAGTACTTTTCTTCTGCCAGTTTAGCTCTTTTCTGGAACATAACTACTCTGTGCTGGATGGCTGTGCTCTTTCATTTGTTCTGGGTTTCAGAGTACGGGTGGTGGTAGTGGCGAAAATCCAAGGTGATAGAGAAGGTGGAGAGTCATCCCTGACTCTACCTCCCCTTGCTCTAGCTGCTTGTTGGTTATTTTTTTCCCTGGATCCCAGTGGTCTCAGTCCTGCTGGTTGCCATAACCTGGTATTTTGTAACCTTTTACATACCTTGCCACAGTCAAGTTTTTGGTCTTGTAATAAAATCTGATAAAGAAAACTTTTATAAGCTTTAAAGAAATTCATGCACAAGTGGGCATTCTTTTCCAAGCATTCAGAAAATATTTGGAAATTTTTTGTATGGCTCCTTTTCTGTAACTTACTCTTGCTTGTTTTCAACAGCTGCCAAATCTGGAGTCACACAGCTAAAGACAGACCTTGGTGGACACCAGGAACCCAGGGCTCTGGTTTTACTGTGGAAGCATTTTGCCATGTATCTGCCCACCACCAATTTGTATGGAATGCTGTATCATACGTGAAGTGGGAATATGTTAGCCTCTCGTTTTGTATTTTGGTGCTTTTAATGGCATTTTACTTAGGCATAGGCATTTTCACAGATTGAATTCAGTTTGGTTTGGATATTTTGTTTCCTAGAGCTGTAATGAAACCAAGTTTTCTTCTGTGTCTTGTTATGTTGCTAAGTAAGCATGCAAGTTAGGAAACAATTTTTGGAGTAGGCAGCTTTTCTCTTGGTGAGCAAGAGCAGAAGCTGTCATCTAGAGCTTTTCAGTAGTGATTGTGGTGCTTATAAAGCTTCAAAGTATTGTGATGGTGTAGGGTTTTTTAATTTATCTTTGTTTTGTTGTGGTGTCTTTATATATTTTTTTTTAATAAAAACCCCAACCATCACTTTTCTGAGAGCTCTTGCAGATGTCCCTAATGGTGCTGCTACCAGCCAGGCAGTTGTGGCAATAATCCTCTTTGCTGAACCTTCTCTGGATAGAATTTGCATTAGAAAAACCTTTTGCTGGTTGTAGTGCAGCCCAGTCCGTTAGGAAGTGGATGGATGGTCCTGTCAGTGATCAAGCACGGAGGAAGGAAAAGGAACATCCCAGATAGCTTTAAATATTTAAACTTTTTCTTTAAAGAGTAACAAAGGGGATTGAAGAACTTAAAGTGTTGGTGACTAAATCAGGTTTGTTATGAAAACATTTGGCTTGGGTATTAGTGGAAATATAGAAGTAGTCATTGTTTTTGCATAAAAGCAGTTGGTGCTGCTTGATGCCAGAGAGCTTGGTGCCAAAGAGAAGTTCCAGCAAATCCCACTGAACACAAACAGTAGTGGAGGGAAAGGATTACTCATAGAAGTGAAGAAGTTACAACAGGAACAGAAAAAGGAAAGGCATCTCTCCCAAACTTGGGTGAGAACGTTTTCATGTAAGGAGGTTCCACATGGAATGGTGATGCTGTTCCCTGTGAATGCTCAGTAGTGTTCAGCTTGTGTTTGGAACCCATTTAACACCCACATGTTGGTGGATGAGGTGTCTGTCTTTGAAGGGGATAAGACTATATCTTAATAAAAGTTCCTTGGCCCAACAGTTGGAGTGTTAAGGACGCAGCTTATATGTGGTGATGCCAGGTGCTCTTCCAGGTATATGTGACTTGCTGCTGTCGGTTAAGAAACACATTGCTTTGTGAAAACTCTTTGAGTTAGACAGGTAGAAGAAAGGTTGAAGGTAGTGGGTGTCTTCGTGGGGGCGGACGGGGAGGGGACCAAAGTTGGAATTGAATTTTATCAAAAATCCTTTAAGACTCAGCGAGGTATTCATAAGATGTGACAGAACAATCCCACGTAGGGTGAGCACGAGCAAAGCCCTGAAGTGCCACATCTAGGGAATGTGACAAAACGTGGCAGATTTCTAACAGTCTATAAAAATAGAGCCTGGGAGGCAGGGTGTCCCAGTGGCTGGATCAGTGAATTTCTCCTCCCTCAATAACAGTGCCCTGAAGGCACCATTCAGCTTCGTTTCAAAGTGGTCATGATCATTAAAAGCTACAAGCTGCTTCGAAAGTATATTGAAATTTAGGGTGCTTTATTACATAACAAGAAAAGAAATGACAAGGCTGGAGAGAACAAATCAGGATGTGCAGGATCGGGTTGTAACTCTTCTCCCTTACAAAACAGTCCTTGCTGCAGCTTTTCAAGCGCAGCCCAACAGTGTGCAATTTCACTTAAAGCCTCAGTCAATAAAGAATACTTCAATAATGAAATTATTACCTTACTAGAATTGGAAAGTACGTGGAAGTTAGTTTCTGAAAGGCACTGATTCAGGAATAAATGATTTAATGCCTCGTGCAATAGGTGATGCTGCACTCACAATACAAATGCTTAAATACTGAATTTAGCATGAAATAATTGTATCAAACAGAGGAGTACAATGCAAGACTTAGAGGAAAAGTCAGCTAAATCAGTGACACACAAGTGACAGCCTATGGAGGGTTTATCTTAGAATTACTCATATGGATGTGTGCATATATATATCTATATACAAAAATGTTGAACCAATGCTTATAATAACCAAGAATTGCATGGTGGCTACAAATGTTATTGCTTTTCTACTATAAATTTCTAAATTTCCAGTGTGTTAAACAGTCACTGGAATATTTGTTTTCACACAGATACTAATCAGAGTAGCAAACTTGCAGAGAATTGTTTATATGAGGTCAGCATTCATGTGTTAAGGCAGTACTATAACTTTGAAACTGCTGTTTTCTTGTTAAGACCAATTACTACACGGGCTTGCATCATTTGAAGTAGCCCTTTTGTACCACATGTAATTTCTGTTGCACATCTAATTAGAAATAATGATAGATGCATATGAGCTTTTTTTTTATAGAGGTACCAGTATTTTTTTAAATGAAAAAAAACTTCCTTTAATGTAAAATTTTTCTTCGACTGCATAACGAATTAGAGGCAGTGCAAGTTTGTTTGAGTGTATTAATTGGGTAAATAATGATTGGTTGAGTAATCAGAACTGTTGCCTGTTCTATCCATAGGGTACCAAAATTACCAGCAGCTCGTTGCAGTGCTTCCCTTCTGTGAGAGTGCATGCTGACAATCTCAATTAAGCCAAGCGTTCTGATAACACTCATATAATAAGTGTTGTCAAAGCCATGTGTGCAATAGCTTATTTCTGCTGCGGTATCTGTTACTTACAGAAGTTTCTTACCCATGAGTGATGTGCAGTGGTCACCTGTGTCACTGCTTTTATGCATCTTTACGCAGGGAATAATACCCCTAGGGACTTGCTAGGGTCAGTTATCACAGTCACAGAATCGTAGGGGTTGGAAGGGACCTCCAGAGATCATCGAGTCCAACTCCCCTGCCAAAGCAGCTCCCTAGGACAGGTTGCACAGGGAGGCGTCCAGACGGGTCTTGAGTATCTCCAGAGAAGGAGACTCCACACCCCCCTGGGCAGCCTGTCCCAGGGCTCTGTCACCCTCACTGGGAAAAAGTTCTTCCCCATGTTGGTGCGGAACTTCCTGTGCTCCAACTTGGGGCCATTGCCCCTTGTCCTGTCCCCACAGACCACTGAGAAGAGGCTGGACATCTTCCGCTGTGCCCCACACTTCAGATATTGATAAACGTTAATCAGATCCCCCTTTAGTCTTCTTTTCTCAAGGCTGAACAGTCCCAGCTCACTCAGCCTAGGGGAGATGCTCCAGGCCTTTAATCATCTTTGTGATGATTCGTTATCTTACAAAAGCAGTGCTTAAACTCATAAAAACCATCCTAGAAACCTGTGATATTTTCACTTCCTCAGGAATTATTTGATTTGGAATTCTATCTGTTTTACAGGGTCCTAGGAAGTAGGAACTGAAGTTACACTCATTTGCTATGTCCTGGGCACTTAAACATGAGATGTTGTTTGTGGGTATACTTTTTGTTTTCAGATAGTTTTGAGATTTATATATGTAAAGTCAGCTTGTTCAATAAACATTTAAAGTTGGTCAGTCAGCAGTTGGCAGTGTGCAAAAGAATGGTAAAAACAAAGTGTGAATAAGGCAGGAGAAGAAATAGAAGAAGCTTGGTGGTTGTCTTTTTGCTCTCTTGCTCTTGTAGTCACTAAGCTTATACTGAGGTTTAGATGGCTGGACTTGAAATGGGTTAGTTCTCACAGTAAGCTGCATGAAAGCTTAGTCAAAATTTTGTAAAAATCTCGCCCTTGATTAAGTGAAAAAGAATAATTCAGTGATGAACTTGGCTGAACTGTTTAAACCTGTTTAAATTGAATTCTTCTCTTTTACTGGTCACTTGATGGGAAGAATCCCCTCAAGCATGAAGAACAGTATTTTTTCGCCTTTTGTCCTGTCACAAAACAAGAGGGAACCTGCATATTTCGTGCTTTATATTGCACAAGAGGGTCACCAGATTTTATTTTTTTTTTACTGACTGCTTTTTATCCTCTTTAATGGGCACTGACCAATTGGAAGAAACCTTCTGTCTTTCTTGAATGCACTCCGTAGAACTGAGCCTTGGCCTGACAAATCTAGTCCATGCATTGCTGGAAGAGTTGAAAACAGTCTTCTGATTCTTAGTGGTCTCAGATGTCTGGGAATTTCTCTCTGGAGTATCCATGCAGATGGGCATTAAGTTAAATCATGTTCTTATATCAAGATCTCAGTGTGTATCTTTGGTTCCCTGTGTCCCCAGATGCCACCTTTACCTTCCTTCTTTTTCTCTTCTGGCTACTGGCATACAAGAGGCTTCGTGTGCCAGAGCCGAGGCTGCTGTGTGAAGTAGGAAGTCTCCTTATTCAGGAGACTCCTGTTTTTTTCAGGCAGGATCCTTCCTTAGGTCTCTATAATCCACCCCAACTCACTGATTTGTTGCTGAACATAACTAAATACCTCTTAATCTCCGTGCATCTGAAGTTGATTAACAAGCTTGAAAGTTAGTACAGGTGGGAATGATCACAAAAGTAATTTTTCTTGAAGAAAAAGAGATTACACTGGCAATGGCTTTGCCTGGTCTGTGTTCTGATCCTTTTCTATGAATCAGAAGGGTAACCACTCGCTATTGTTTTATAAAGTACTGTAGTTCACTTGGGCACAAGTTTTATTTGCCACCTCAATTTTAGTTTCATGGATCACCATGCTAGTCAAATTATCTTCTTTTTTTGCTGTTTTTGACCCTGTTTGCAGCTGAACTTCTTAGTTCAGTTCTTTGCTGAATGTAAAGGCTTTTTCCAGTTCAGACTGGTACTGATTACCACCACTCTCCTGTGGTGTCCTTGCTTCCAAGCTGAACGAAATGAAGGTGGTTGTTTCTTAGGCCTGGCTTATATCTCTTGATACAACCATTTTCAAGAACATGATGAAAACCAGATGGTTTTGGCTCCTGAGCTGTCCTGGCTGATAACCTCAGCATTAGAGTAACTTTAGGGGATGGGGCTCCCAATGACCCCAGTACTGAGAGTTCTAGAAAACACAAAAGTAATACGGATTTTGTATTTTACTTTTCAAAAGCAAAATAAGGTCATTGCTAATGGCTCTTTGTTCCACATTTAAGAATATGGTTGCTGTTTGTGCAAATAGTTTCTGGAGTAAACAGTCATTGCAGTTGAGAACGTGTAACAAAATGTGTGGTGTTAGGAATCTACTGAATGCTTGGTGTTGCATGTGTGTTTTGCAGGAAGATGAGATTTTAAGTAGCCTAATGTGGTAAAAGTTCATGATCTGTCCTCGTGGCTTCTAGGCTCTTCCACTCATACGGTTTGTCATCCCTCAAAATTTCTCATTTCTCTCTGATGCTCTCTAATTCCTAAGGGAATAGGGGATACCGTGCTGGCGGTGGCCCTGGGTTTTGTTCCTGTTCATGCATAAAAATTTCCATTTCCCTTTCTGAGGGCAAAGTTTATCAGATGTTTTCTGTATTCATTTAGGAAAATTTCTGATACTTAATACATCAGATTGTTTTCTCCAATGCCATCATATTTCATGGAATCTGCTCTCCTCAGATATTCCTGAGGAGAATCTGTGAGGTTTTTTCAATAGCTCTCTCAATTTGTGTATCTCAGGACCTTGTATCCCTCAAGCTTGCTTGGCTTTCATAGTCACGCCAACCTATTTCTCAAGGTAGTTAAGGAATGATTTATTTTTTTTCACTTCAGAGTTACTTTTATTCTTCCGAGGGGAAAAAGTGAAAGAAGCAAAGCAGAGGAAAATTGACAATATTATACAAAACCCTGAATATAAAACAGCTGCAGCACGTTCCTGTGTTATGGGAACTCTTGGCTTTATGAATTAACTCCTTTACCAAACTGTTGAAGCTGATTTATTACCTATGAGAAGTACTGACTGAGACAGTAAATCTGAGCTCTTATATCTGTAACGCTACAAAATAGGTGGTTATGAATAAGCTTATGAATTTACCTTTCTTTCACCCCCTGGGGCATTCAAAGATAACAGTATGTCTAATTTCTCTGGGTAAAACTCTCTCCTAGGGTAGCCCAGGGACTAAAATCCTTAATTTGTTGGCTGTATGATGTATATAATATCTAGTTTGTAGAAATAGGCTTGTCAATTTAGCAGAAATGGATCCAAGATCATCAATTTTATTCCCTCCCATCTGTTAAGCCGGCTCCTTTGTTTACTGTGCTGTGTCTAGGAAATACGATCGTAAGAAGCTTGAAAACTGGTGGAAATCTTACTCTGAATCAAATGATAGTTACCTAATTCCATTGTTGCACAGGAAATTAAAGCTTAAATCCTGGAATTCCCAATCGATCAGTGCAAACATGTTTATCCAGGAGCCTTGTAGTGAAGACGACCGAGTTCTACCCTCAAGTCCGTGTTTCTCTGGACATATGGTGGGACATAGGGCTCCTCCATGCCAGGGTGTTAGGTGGTGATAGGTAGGGAGCTCTGGATGTGCAAGGGGAGGTCCAAACCACACCTCTGATGGCTCTTCCTTTCCTCACACTGTGATGGGAAAGTCTTTAACTTGAATTCCTCAGTTGGTCCTTTTTTGGAGAAGATTGCACCAGACTCTCTCAGATTGCTGAGAGCATCTCAGACCCCATGCTCCACCAACCCTCCGTGGCAGTAAACCCTGGGGGTCCTCTGCCTCCTGGATTGAAAATTATTTTACCTGTTTTCAATGGACTTTTCCTTAGTTTTAAATCCCTTCAGTTTTGTGTTGTGTCTTCAGCCTCTCTACCACCACTCCTGCTTTGTAAACCTGGATTGTCTGTCACCTCCACCTTTTCCTTCCTGGTCTGGAGAGTCCCAGCTTTCCCAGTCCTAATGCAGCTGCTTAAGTGTTATGTTTTCAGCCATATAGTTTTTAAATTCTAGCTTGCTATGTGTAATATACAGAACCTTCAGCATTTACAGTCAGTATTTGCTGGGAGGTAAGCAGCAGTCAGACTAGACATTTCCACCGAAGAAAATAGATGTCCTTGTAGAGCTATACTTTAGAGATTTATAAAGAAGTAAAACATGATTTTAATGAAACTCCTGAAGAGATTTCAGATGATGTAAATGTAAAAGAGTGAGGCTAAGCCACTCTGTGTATTTCTTGAAAAATCTTCTGTCATTCTTGAAAAATCTTCTGTGCTGCTAGAGTTCTTAAAAAAACCCAAAACAAAACAAAACCCAACCAAATAAACCAAACCACCAAACAACAACAGTATCAAAAAACCCTCCTAAAATTCATGGAATCTGTTGGGTTTGACACTAAACCTTCAGGCACCTCTATCATTATCCCCACCCCAACTTTGCCACACAAGCATTATGTCCCTCAGATATCAGTCACTGTGATAATACATGTACAGTAAGAGCTAGGAAGCTTTTGTGGCAGTGTGCTAAAGGTAGGCAGCCTGTGCAAACCTGTCTGATGCAACCTTGAATTGCACTGCTGGGGTTGAAATGACTAGTTGTGTTTAAGTCTGAAACACACCTGCTCTTTGAGAAGTTTTAAATCAAATCTTACATCTAGCTTATCTTTGAGAGTTGCATTTTTTTGTCCTCATTCTCCTGTATAAACTCTTTGATTTTCTGGTTGTTACAATTATCTTTGTTATATCCCAATAACCAGGCGGCCAGTGGCTGTAGCTGGGTTGGCTGCATGAACAGGGTTGGTGGAACAGGGGTGTCTCGGCTGGTTTTGAGTGAGGCTCGTGTGTCATCCAAGTCAGTATCTTCTCAACTTCTAGGAGGGTTCTGGAGCTAGAGTGACCCTGGTCTTAGGGTTTACCATTGGAGTGTGTCGGTTTTTACAATACCGTTTGGTCTGAACAGAATAACAAACATGCTTTTAACTTTTTTAGCCTCCTTTTTTTTTGATGCTCTTCTATCTTGCTGCCTCTCTTTGCTTCCACTCTTGTCTTGCCACGTACTTATTGTCCCTTCATGCTTTTCTTTTCCTCTGTCAGTGACTTCTTGCATTTCCCTGTCCTCCAGGCTATTTTAATGATTTATCATTCTCTGTTTCTTTATAATCTGGCAATTGATACTTCACATTCTAAACCTTTCCCAAAATACATGTTTGCTAAACCTCTTACCATTGCCTGTGCTCCTTTCACTGTTCATCAGGCTTGAACATGCTCATATCCTCTCATGTATATCGATTGTGCCTTCCATTTTCTAGCTCCAAATAACCATGTTTTGCTCTGGTTCCCTCTGCTCCGCTCCACTTCTCTGTAATCTACAGAGGAGCAACATTAGACTGGCTTTCCATGCAAGCTCCTTTCTCTGATTTTCTCCCCAAGAGAAGCGGAGAAGAGCAGAAATAAGAGTCCAGCCTCTCCAGGAATCTCTGCAACTGCTCAGCTTCAGGACTTGTTGTGAAGGTGTTGCTGATGTGCCCCAAATGGTGACCCTTACCCTGTACCTCAGTTGGTGTAGCAGGTGAAGCTTTTTCCAAACATGCTTTGCCATGAAGATGTATTTTATGTAATGGGACATGAAGGTAACTTCTAGATTATTTGCATAAAAGAAAACTTGAGATGAAGTGATCTACTACCTTATATCATGCCTTGATTGGATAGAAATTATCAGATAGGATAGAAATTATCCACAGATCCAGATAAATTTTACGTATTCATCACTAAATAATCAAGTGTTAGAAATGTTTCTCTCCTTTTTCCTCCCATTTTCCTTGCAGTGTTCCATTGTAAGTTTTCATTTTTTGACGCAGTGATAGTGACAGACATGCTATTTTGCACGTGGCAGAAGTTGTATAGCTAATACTAATCATCTCTAAAATCTACTGAAGTTTGAATGCATTTAAAGCTTTCCATTAATGTTTGATTTTTGTTGCTCTTGGTTTTGCTTTGGCTTTTTTTTTTAACTGAAGAAGCTGTAGGCACATTGGTTTTAGAAGTAGCACCAGGTCCTGCAGAGCTCTGACTGCTGCTGGGCAGAGCTTTCAGGTGGGTCTTGACAGAGCTTCTCTCCAATGAATGTTGGAACTACAATAATTGACTGTTCAGACAGAAGCCAAATGATATGGGGGGGATGTAAGAAATTAAGAGGTTCACATACAAATCCTTCTTTGACAGTTGCATCCTGGCAAGTGGATTCATTCTCTAACTGCTCACTGACAGTGTGATGGCAAGGCCTTACCTGGGGGCATGGTGTTCGTTAGGTTTAGTCTTTTAGTTTTTTATAAGGTGAAAAGGGTTATACTGGTCTGTCTGTGATTGGCTGCAGGGGGATGCTGACCAGAGTGGGTGTGCAGTAGTGTATTTTCCTTGAGTGCTCCTTCAGCCTCCTCTGATGGGTAGCGCAGAGACTGCTGGAGTACCGGCGGTCTCTGGCTGTAGTACCTGTCATCTCTTTCTGCTCTGCATTTACCCAGTCACTTTTTCAGCCTGCTCAAGCGGTACTATAGTTTAACTACATGTGTACTGGTTTCTTTTCAACTTTCTTCTTGCTAGTTTTGTTGTGTGATGCCTAACCTTTGCATTGGAAAAGATGAGGAGAGCAGTCCTTCTCAGTGTCCTCTGTGCTGGTCGCACCTGTAAGACCTTCACCTTTACAAGTAGAAGACTCCTTGTGCTTTATGCTGAAAACAGTCAGTGAACTTCCTCATGTCCCTGTTTTACCTCCTCCCCAGGTCACCTGTGAATGGTGAAGTCAAGCCCTAGCTCCTACGCCTCAGGATGTGACTGATGATACCACTTTTGCCTTGAGAACTGGCCACATGCTCTGTACTTCTGTCTGCAGTCCAACTCTAACTGCTTAGATAAACTCGTGGGGACCTTCTCTATCCCACAGCCACCTCTTTGTTTCTGTATGCCACAACATCCTGTTTGATTAAATGAATGCAAAGTCCTTGGTTTATGCCAGTTGTTACTGATGAGCTGAGAAAAGAGTAAATATTAGTAGGCGTCTCTAATTGTTTTCCTTTTGGGGCTTTGGTTTGTTTTCTTCTGCCAGTCCTTTCTTTGCTTAGCCTCTTGAGCTTTTGAAAGGTGGTTTGTTTTCAGTGTGTGTTTAACAGGAGTTGATGAGGAAACACAACCATTTCATAAGGACTGGAAATTGGGGAAAAAAAACCAAACCCAAAACCCTAATACGCTGAGACAGAAAAGAAAGGGAACGAAATCTTTTTCTCCTCTTCCTTGACTCAGCTTTCTACTTAAGTGGTAAATTGCAGTAACAGTGTGGAAGTAGGGCAGCAGTGCTGGAAAGCAAGAAAACTAATTGGTAAAAATTATCATAATTTTTGTAAATAAGTAGTACAATTCTGAATGAGAAAGGCATCTGGTGTCACAGCGGCAATACAAATGGCATAAACCTAGGAAGACATGACAAGAATTCTCCAAGGGATTTGATCCCTTCTTGGTTAAATGCAGGCTGCCATATCTATTTTCTTGGAGCATTTTATTCTTGTTAAAATAATTGTGTGTTTACCAATTTTTTATGTTTTTTTGGGGTGAAATGGGAGCCTTATTAGGCACCTTTGCAGCTGGTGAGCATCAGCATCCATATCCAGAAAGAACATGCATTTTTGTTGCATTTGCTGGAACAACAATACCATAATGTGTCTTTTTGTCTGAAGCAGTCTGAGAAGTGCTTAAATTGTACAATTGCTGCATTCAAAGGATAACTGTAGTGCTGAGGAAAGGATTTATTAAATGAACATAATTTTGAACTCCATTGAAAGGGTTTTAGTGAATATCTGACTCTTAAAATGCTAGAGGAAAAAATGGCTTTATCTTATTAAATTTCTATCTATCTATCTATCTATCTGAGTTTTGGAGGGGACCAGTCTTTGCTTTTGCATGGCAGGTATGCTGTATTCAGTGTAAATGTAAATACAGCCTCTCCAATTCTGAAACGGGCTCACTGACTTTGGCACTGTGAACCCGAGCTTTGCATCTTCTGAGCACCTCGACAGAAACATTTGTGCTTTTAGGTAAAATGATAGCATTTTACAGGGGTGTCAGGGAACATATTTCAAAAAATAACACAGACACCCCCAATTTATAGGCATTTTTTTCTCTCTCTGACTCACGTTTGGGAAGGGGGAGAGAGCACACTGATATCTTCAATGCATCAGCGTATCCAGTTACAAAATCTCAACAGAGTTGAAGCAGAATAAGAGGTCATCTGTGTTCCTAGCCACTTTCTGCCACTTCTTTATCAATTAAATATATTAGCTTGACAAACAGCTTTGTGTCACTGACACATGCTTTAAAAATCTTTATCTGGAGGCCTGTTCTTATTTCATTACTTTTCCCTTAAATAGCGATGCCTAATTACAAGCTACATTTAATCGTATATAAAAGGGGAAGAATCTGATGCAGATAAAATCAAATTTTCTTTTTTTTCCGTAGGCTTTCTGGGGGCTACTTTTAAACTGGAATAACAGTAATGACTATAAAGAAATGCTCTGACTTTAGTGGTCTCTTCTAACCATGGGAGCTGGACAAATTGGAGTTGAAAGGACCTCTCCAATTAACATGTCATCTTCTGCTCATGTGTGTGTGGGACAATACACTGAATAGCCAATTAATTACAGATGTTTCAGCCTGTGTTCTTTTAGGTCAGATCATAGATGTGGCTCGTGCCTCTAGATAATTTTATCTCCTCTAATAGCCTAATGAGGAAATAATCACTCCAGTGAGAGCGGGGCTAAGTTAGGAAGTTGGCCTGGGTCTAAGTGGCCTGTTTGTGGTATTGGGCTAAAACAGGGCTGGTGTGTGCAGGAGGGTTTGTACCCTGTGGTGACTTCTTGGCAAACATCTTGTTCCTTTTCCGGAAAAAGGTGTGAAAAGCAAGGGTAACACTGAGGGGATAGGTAAGAATCTACATATCCAATGAGGGCTTTTGCTTTTTTAAATACTGCAAAGGATAATTAGTCATTATTTCTCTTGACTGAAAGCTACATATTAGAATAAAACCTCCTTTTTAAAAAATTCTAATAACTTTTGGGTGAAGGGGTTACTGACCAGTTGTAGCAGCTGTACTGCCCTGCCTGTTTGCAACCTCAGAAATAGCTGAACTGTGGTAAAAGGTGTCTACAGGTTTAGAGAAGAATCTACATTTCTTTTTGAAGTACGTGGTTTACTGACAGCTGTTCTGAGACCTCACCTATGAAGAGAGGCTGAAGGAGCTGGGCTTGTTCAGCCTAGAGAAGAGAAGGCTGCGGGGGGACCTCATTGCAGCCTTCCAGTCCCTGAAGGGAGCAGAGAAACAGGAGGGGAATCAACTTTTTAAAAAGGTAGATAATGGCAGGAAAAGGGGAATGGATTAAAGCTAAAGGAGGGAATGTTTAGATTCGATAATAGGTGGAAGTTTTACAGAGAGAGTGGTGAGGTGCTGGAACAGGCTGCCCAGAGAGGTGGTAGATGCCCTGTCCCTGGAGGTGTTCAATGCCAGGTTGGATGGGGCCCTGGGCAACCTTGTGTAGATCCAGGCCTGGAGTTTGGTGACCCTGCTTGTGTCAGGGGGATTGGAGCTGTGTGATCCTTGGGGTCTCTTCCAACCCAGACCATTCTATGATTCTAGCCTGCATTGGCATGCAAAATTTAAAATAACACGAACGAATACACTAAGAAAGGCTTGAATATTCAAGAAGCTTCTACATCTTATTGGCATTTCTTTCAGAAACTGTCATTCTCCCAAACTGTCTGAGTGCCCAAAATAAAGGCTATTAATATTTACAGATCTATTGCATGCCCTGCCTCGCGCAAAGGTTCTGTCTTAGGAGACATACTTAACTTTCTCTTTCTTCTTGCGGTTTGGCTGTTTGCAAGGCCGGCAGTTCTGGATGCTGACTGTACTTTTCACTTGGCCTATAAACTATGCTTTGCACCCACAGAGCTGAAATCTGTGCACCTTCTGCACCTAGATACAGTTTCCAACTTTCAGCAGCCAAGACGCTGGTTTGGAAAAGAAAAATGCAGCCATGAAACAGGATTTTTGGGTTTTCTAACTTTAACTTGTGCATAATATTCTCCTCTACCCTTCAAACTTTGAGGGAAGTCTCCAGTTGGTGACAGATGGCTGATGAGGTAGAAAATGTGTGCATGAGCCGTATTAATAGAAATGTTTGTGGCTGAACTGCATCAGTACTAACCTCGCTTGTTGTGATCCTGGGAGAGGATGATAATGCTTGTTATGAAATGTTGAAGTGACAAATTAGCCATTAGGATTTTATAGCCAATGTTTTTATTAAATGCTTGTTGCAGGGTGTTTTGGCCTCGGAAATCGATCTGCTAAAGGTATAATGGTACTGGTATCTCCTGCCACCTGAGGATATTATTCAGGGGAATCAGTGATCACCTAATTAGATGTAGTGTCTTAAAAGTGATGTTTAGGGTACCAATATGTACTTCTAATTCTGCTGGATTGAAGGAGCAGTTACAACTTGGCCTCTGGAGAGGCAACTAGGGTTTATTTAAGAGACAAAAGTAAGGAACTAGTATCTTAGCCTGCAAGATTAGGTCAAAGGTCTGTTAGGGCACGGGATGAGGGATGTTCAGTGCTGGTTCCATGGTTGAACCAGGAAAAAACCCAACCCAAGTGTCAGAGCTGCTTTTCCCGCTCTGTTTCATCCCATGGGCTGGGCAGCGTTAGGGGACAGCAGTATCTGGCTATACTACACTTTGCTGGCCACTGACAACAAAGCTATGGGGGTGTTTAAAGCTGCCATGCTCAATAGCGGTTGCAGACATGTATTTTCCAAAGCCTGGATTACTGTGGTGCCGGTGGAGATCCAGTGGTAACCTTGGGACTAGAGTTCCTTTCTTTTAGTGTGTGAGTAGCTGTTAATCTCATGGTTGTGAAAACTGGAAAGAGCTTGAAGTTCCCACATATTAAATAGCATCTCTTCTTTCTCCCTGTAATTGGAAGGTGGTGTAAAGGACTCAGGATTGATTCTGGACCTGTAAAATTGTACTGGAACAAATGAAATGCCTCTCAAGTGCAAAATAAATAGGTATATATTGACATCATCTACTGCTAAGATAATAAAGCATGTCTGCTGCTCAAAACCTGTTTCATTTTCTTATATCTGCACCTTCTAAATAGGTCTGGCTTCAATTTACGTTGTTGACTTCAAAGAAAAAAATTGTTTATTTGGACATTAAAAATTGAATTGTCAATTCCATTATACTCCTCGTGCACTTCAATTTCAGGCTTATCTGCATCGATGAAGAAGTGTTCCAGGAAATTCTTTTTTTTTTTAATTGGAAAAGATGTATTATTACTTGCAAAACCTATGTAGAAAGTTGCACAGTTGCTAACAATCTGGGATTTCCCCAGCGTATATTTTTTGCTTGCTTAGAGTATTTGCAATTAGAAGTCTCTATCTCGATGGGATAATTAAAAAATAATTTACCACTTGGAAGGAATAGGTCTCTTTGGGCAATCTGCACTGCTATTGGTTAATTATTACTAATTTTTGGTTATCTGATACAGTTCTTCCTGACCTGACATCTGCATAATGTAGAAGCTAATGAGAACAGAAATTAAGCCTGGTAGTTGACGTGTCCTCTATTAGATTTGAGAGAGTAAGGTGGAAAGAGATTAAAAATAAAATGGTCAAAGTGGGACTTTGGCATTACTGGAAACTTTATATTAGGCACAAATTTTTTTGTGTAGAGAGAAAGACATACGTGATTTCATAACCCTTCATTTGCTTCTTGTCATACTAGTTGAAATCTGAGTACTGTGGGGTACTCTGAGCTTGATACCTGGGTGCCATGGGACTCGCTGTAAAATCGGTTTTCCTCTTTCTTTGCAATAAATAAGTTTGTTACAGTGGCTAAGGAAATATTTCTGTTGCGTGATAAGAGATGATGTATTCACATACATCTGAGTAACATCTCTATTTACAAACTGCAGCAGATTGTCAGACTCTCCTGTTTGCCATACTTGGTCTGAGAAGGGGAGATCCCTCATTCAAAGGCTGAGTTAGCTGGGGCTGTTCAGCCTAGAGAAAAGGAGCCTGAGAGGGGACCTGATCAATGTTTATCAATATCTGAAGTGTGGGACACGGGGAAACAGCCAGCCTCTTCTCAGTGGTCTGTGGGGACAGGACAAGGGG
Source organism: Zapornia atra (assembly GCA_013400835.1). Lineage (NCBI taxonomy): Eukaryota > Metazoa > Chordata > Aves > Gruiformes > Rallidae > Zapornia > Zapornia atra. Next base: position 174,021 of record VZTU01006217.1, on the reverse strand, counting down.
CAATGGCCTCAGGTTGGAAGGAAGTTCTGCACCAATTTGTGGAAGAACTTTTTCCCAGTGAGGGTGAGGGAGCCCTGGGACAGGCTGCCCAGGGGGCTGTGGAGTCTCCTTCTCTGGAGATATTCAAGACCTGTCTGGACGCCTCCCTGTGTGACCTGTCCTAGGGAACCTGCTTTGGCAGGGGGGTTGGACCCGATGATCTCTGGAGGTCCCTTCCAACCCCTACAGTTCTGTGATTCTGTGATCTTCCCCAGCACAGAATCACTTGCCAATGGTGCTGCAGGGCTTTGCAGAGGGACCCTGCAGCGTTGCCACTGCCTGACAGATGGGTATAAGGGGAGGAAAGAGGTTTGCGGAGACAAAACTCTTACGGCTTCTCTAAAAGGATCTGCTCTGCCGTGGAACTTGATAGCAAAGCTCTTTCTGGTATTTAATTTCTGGGTGTTTATTTAAATTTTTGTATCTAATAATGGCTTGTGGGCACATGGAGAGCAATGGCATCAATGGGGTGTACGTGCAGAATGAGCCGTATGTGATTATTTTAAAGCAAATAAAGGTGAGATACATGACAAGGCCATTACAGGAAATATTAATCTGATGTTCAGCTTGGTTCGTGCAGCTCTTATGCAGTGGTAAAAGGTTGTTATACTTGGCTGAGACCAGGTTATTCCAATTAGCTTTGAACATGGACAGGTTTATTTGGAGACAAAAGGCCACCCAGCACATTTCAGAGGTACTTTGCCTGTGTAGCTGTGACCTTTATTGGTCGAGAGGCATTGCTCAGTTTTGAAAAAATGCTCCATTTTGCGTTTGTTGACTGCAGAGCCATAAAATCGTGTTACACTTTGAATTTTTCTTAATGAGAAAATAGCTGTATCCCAATTGAGAGGATTATTGTGATAAATGGGCAAAATCTGCTCCGATCTCAGAAGCTAAACATTTTTTTTTCTATTCAGCAGCCACACAGCTCATGAAATAGGATGACAGATGCAAACAAGCAAGTTAAAAAGCCCATACAATAAGATCACAGTAGAACTTTAAAAAAAAAAAAAAGGGAGGGAACACAGCATATGAAAACGAAGCCATCTGTCTCTGCGCTACAAAGCATTCATTCCCTTGGAGGGCGTAATTATGGGTCTGGCTTTTCTGCTGCTGGATTTTTTAATACAAAATTGTCCCTAAGAAAACCAGAATTGATTCAGAATAATGTAAAAATAACTAACTTGCACTGCTGGAAATTCTCTGGAACACAGCCACAGAGTTATAACTTCCACTGTTGTTCTCCCTCTCCCCAGTGGTGTTAGGTGAGAATGGTGCTATCTGCATTAGCGGTTTACTGACCTGGTGGCTTGTCATATAAAAAAGGCCTTCCGTGTTTTAAGAATAAAAGACTTTAGTATGTTGGAGCAGTTCTTCTTGGGACGATGGGTAATTTCTCAGTCCTGCTGCTTTAAGTGGTAAATCACTTTGGGGCTTGTGAAGTATTAATTATAACTTCTAAATAAAATTTGAAAGAGCAGCTGAACTGTATTGACAAGGGGGAAATCGAGCAAACTTCAGTACTTAGCTTAGAATTCTGGACTATAATCTTTTTTTAACCTGTTTTCCAAGAAAATATTACTATTTTGAATAATACACTCTAGGAATATGTGAATCATTCGGATTAGCAGGTTCTTGTTCCACTGAGTCATGAATTACTTATTTTTAAAAGAATAAATAAATATTTAAGACTTGGTGTTACAGAAGAACTGAAGCAGGTCGCTTGTACTTGGGCCACAGCTGACCTGTAACGCTGTCCTGAAGACAGGAGAGGTGCTGGTCAAGAACTTAGTGCTGCTCTGTGTCAACTATTTTATTGCTTATGTAATTTCACTTAATTAATAATGAGGCTTCTAAAATAAATACAGTGTAGAACAGAATCTTCTTGTGTAGAAATAAGATTTTTCTAAATTTTTTTTAATCTCCTTCTGTTGGCTCTGGACATTAATTTTCCTGATGGAGGAGGCATCAAATACGGAAGCGGCACTGGGATGTTCCTTGGCACAAAAAACTAATAATGCAGTTAAGGGGAACATTAGGTGAAGTGAAGTAAGATGATCTTGAACTACTTTTAACTCAGAGAGCTTGGGAGCATTCCGCATGTCTTTACAAAATGAAGAAGCTGGTTTATATATTGTATGTACCTCTTACTCCTAAAGAATGCTGTTGTTGATGTTACAGATGCTCTCTATGTACAGGCTGTACCCTGTCGTGGTTTTTCTAAAGTTAAAGTTTAATGTGGGGTGTCCATGAGATTCCTACTCCTTGAAGTAATAATATTTACCCTCTTAAATTCCTGTCAAGCAGTTTAGCGAGGTCAGATTTGCCATCAGTTAGCTTAGCAGCCTTTTATCAGCTTACAGTCATGCACCTTCTGTGCACGTTTGTTGCTTTTGCTACTGGGACAGTAAGCCCAGGGAGGCCATGTGGGATGGAGGAGAGAGAATGGGAACCCATTAAAATACCAGCTAACTCATCCATTTCAAGTTCCAGATTCAGCTGCTGGCTGACTTGAGGTGGCCAGGCATCTTTGGGTTGACAGTAAGAAGGAAAAAAAATCTCTTTTCTCCCCGTACATTCAGAACCTGTTGTCTGCTATGAAATTGTAGAATCATTAAGGTTGGAAAAGCCCTCCAAGATCATCTATATTACTTACTAAACTGTGTCCCTAAGTACCTCATCCAACCTTTCCTTAAACACCCCGAGGGATGGTGGCTCCACCACCTTCCTGGGCAACCCATTCCAGTGCCTTTCTGAGAATAAATTTCTCCTGATTTCTAACCTGAACCTCCCCTGGTGCAACTTGCAGCCATTCCCTCTTGTTCTATCACTAGTTATCTGCGAGAAGAGGCTGACCCCCCAGCTCACCACAATGTCCTTTCAAGTAGTTGTAGAGAGCAATAAGGTCTCCCCTGAGCCTCCTCTTCTCCAGGCTAAACAGTCTCAGTTCCTTCAGCCACTCCTCATCTGACTTGTGTTCCAGCCCCCTCTCCAGCCATGTTGCTCTTCTGGATCTGCTCCAGGGCCTCTGTTTTTCTTGTAGTGAGGGGGCCAAAACCAAGCACAGTATTCAAGGTGCAGCCTCACCAGAGCTGAGAGAGTTGGCTTCAGTCTGTATTTTAAATTCTTGCCCACAAGCTTGTCTCTGAAACAATTTTTAAGTTTTGTTTCTTTCTAGTCATTTGTGAAAGGTCTTTCCTTTGGTTTTGCCCTAACTAGGTTTGGTTTCAATGCCCTTGTTACCTTATGATGGATGGATGGATGCTGGTGACCTGCAGCCTCCTCCTTCCTGAAGAATCACATGGCTTTGGGTAGCATATGCTTTTATGCTTTCTTCCAGTCTTTCAGTAGCAGATGCTTATTTTAAAAACAAATATTAATACATTAGTATGCAATGCTCAGAGCAGCAATTTGAGAACACAGTTAATGTAATTTTTCTGTTCTGTAACACTTGTTTTCCTTGTATGCAAACTCTGGTGGAGCAACTGTGACAATCTTCTCAGTCTTCTCAGTTTGAATATTAATTGTGTGCTGGCTATAGGAGCTGGATACGACGTAGACTTTAATAAGGCTGGCACTCTAAAGCGTTGAGATATAAATGCCACTGCCTTGAGAAAAAATGAAAGCTCTCTCATGTCACCAAGGGGCAGCTGAAGTCAAGAAGCAGCTTGACAGCTTTTATTATCTCCTCGATCGTCTCTTCTAGTTGGTTTTTTGGGGTTCGATCAATCTTCAGGAGCCCACAGGGCTTCTTGCATTCTCTACTTAAGATTTTCTTATTAATTTCCTGGTTTGTCTTTTTTATTTTTTTTTAAAGGCAAAACCCAAATGCTCATTGTGCATCTAGTGGAAAGCAGTGTCGTGACATCAGAGAACTTGGATGTCGTAGATGTTATAGAGAACTGAGGATAATTGCTATGTAGCTTCTGCTCACTGACAGGAAAGCAAGGTCTTCTGTACCCGAGGTGTTATCAGTAAGGACTGTTGGACGCTGGTCCCCATCCCATGCAGCAAAGGGACTTGTTTGAGATGATAATTATTGTGGGCTTCAACTGGATAATCTCAATACGTTATTTCTGTGTGGCAACGCTCCTGCTCCAGACAGACAAATTGATGCTTGACAATAAGTTATGTTCTTCTTTAACAGCAAGTTTTGTCCTTTCATGTGAATTTTCCCAGCAGTTGGGCTTTTTAATCTCAAGGGTATACAATTAATAATATTCACAACTGTTCTTAAAGCCAAAACAAAACCCCCCAAACTCCACCCTCTGAGTCAGGAGCCTCCCCACAGGGACCAATCCCCCAGTACTATTCTTTGAAGGATCTTTTGCATTTTTTTCTGGGAGGCTTTCAGTGCTACATGCAACAGAGCTACAATTTTCAGTGTGTTAGGCTAATTCAACAGACTTTCAATCTAGCCAGTGAAGAAATAGGGGGCAAGTTCTGCTTGGATTCATCATGTATTTCTTGTGGTGAGTGGAGCTGCTTATCTGGAGAAAATAGCAAGCAGGTTTTGGTCTGTTATCACAGTATCACAGAATCACAAGGTTGGAAAAGACCTTTAAGATCATCAAGTCCAACCATCCCTGTCCTAAGCTAAACCATATCCCTAAGTACCTCATCTACCCTTTTTTTAAACACATCCAGGGAAGGTGGCTCAACCACCTCCCAATGGAGGAGTAGTTGTTGTCTGTTGGACAACTACTAAAGACTGAAATGACCAAGTCTTAGTGAAAACTGTTGGGTGCAGATTTGGGTGGGAAAGGGACGGTATCTGCATGAGTTTCCTCTGTGGCATTTGGGCTGTGTTGATTCTTGTTCTGCTGAAGCTTTGGTGGTGATCTCATCAGTTACAGCAGGGCTTGGGAGAAAACTCGAGACTTGAATTCTTGAGATATCAATGTGAGTCTTGGATTCTCAATGTGAGTCAAACATAGGCCAGAGGATTTTCTTCACTCTTTGTGTATTGATTTCCTGCTCCCCATGCGGAATATGAAAGCTGTGGTCATTTAGTAGTTATGTCAAGTATTGGACAATCTCTAGAGGAGGACAGATGACTGACGGTGGAGTGGAGCTAATCTGTACTGTGACACATAGCTGCTTCTGTACAGAATCAGTCAGGTAAGTGATCCGGTAGGAGAAGTCAAGGGGTTTGGATTACAACCAGCAGCTCTGCTTCTAACTTGTGCCACTTGGGACAAATCACTTCAGCTCGGAATGAAATACCGTTTTCATTAAATCAAAGATAAATGTCTCTTGACTGTGGTGGAACGTGGCTTCATCCTCTGCAGTTTCTTGCGTTTTGTTTGGTTTCAGAAATGATGCACAAGTGAAAAAATTAGATAATATTGAACATCATCAACATCATTACACTGCTACCAGCAGAGAAACAAGCTAATAAAACCTACTGTGGCTGCATGCATTAGGGCTGTCTTTACACCGAGCTTTCCTTGGTTATTGAACAATTTTACATTTCAACTTATTAAAATCCATGGATTTAATGACATTTTATTCACTTGTTACTTTTCAAAATATTTCTTTTCTGACAGATTTGCCTGTGGTATTTGCACGCACAACTTCATTGTACTTGTGTGATGCTGCCTTTTGCTCATTGAAAAAAAATCCAACCCCACCAACTATTGAAGCTTTTTTTTTTTTTTTTAGGAACTACTTGTAGTAAATTCATCAATGCCTGAAGTACATAATTAATCTTACAAAAAATCCCCTTTAATAAATTCTAATCTCTGTATAGGTATTTCCAGGATATGACATGGTAAAAAATAGACTTGGGTTCCCCACATCAAGGTGTATCTAATAAATGGCTAACAAAGATGGTTGAAGATTTGCTAATGGTGGAGGGTGGTGCTTTGCTTTAGGTTAATCGCACAGCAGTTTATTTGACTTTATAATAAACTCTCGTCTTTTCCTTCCTATATCTCCTAGCCTCCGCTGCAGTCTATGCAAGTCCAACTGGTCTTTCTTCTGCTGTTATGCATTTGTTTCTAGCCTCTTGTTAAGTTTACAGTATGCAAGAAGTACTCAGTTTCTCACTGAGTTGGAAGAACAGGTGTAGAGAGGAGACGGTATCACTCTCCAAGTTTTGAGACTGAAGAGAGAGATGCGAGTCACAGAATTGTAGAGGTTAGAAGGCACCTCCAGAGATCGAGTCCAAACCAACTGCCAAAGCAGGTTCCCTAGGACAGGTCGCACAGGGAGGCGTCCAGATGGGTCTTGAATATCTCCAGAGAAGGAGACTCCACACCCCCCTGGGCAGCCTGTCCCGGGGCTCTGTCACCCTCACCATGGAAAAAGTTCTTCCACATATTGGTGTGGAACTTCCTGTGCTCCAACTTGAGGCCCTTGCCCCTTGTCCTGTCTCCACAGACCACTGAAAAGGGGTTGGCCAATTCCCCCTGCATCCCATGTCTAAGATATTTATAAACATTAATCAGATCCCCTCTCAGTCTTCTTTTCTCAAGGCTGAACAGCCCCAGTTCACTCAGCGTTTCCTTGTAGGGGAGATGCTCCAGGCCTTTAATCATCTTCGTAGCCCTCCAAATTCTTACGAAGGGATGAAACCATCATCTGTTGCTGCTAAGTACGGCCTGATTTGAACAAGCCACACAAAAGTGAACAATTATGTACAGTTATGAATAAAAGGTAGGCTACAGTGTTGTATGTTTCAGTACAAGTATCCTGAATAGGTGAAATGGGTGCTTACTTCAGAGTGTGAGTGTGGGAGGAGGAAAAATAGTGGCAGAGAAACTTCTTGGGGGCAGAACAAAGCCTCATCCCCGGTCTCTTTTCTGTATGACTGACTTTGAGTACACCTGCCTCACATGGTTCTTTAGGGCAGCTGCTTTCCTATAATCATGGCTGTATAGAAAAGCAGAAGAACCTTCCTATGTTTCTGGGCAAAAGAAAAACTGTAAAGTCTGTAGATTATCGACACCCATCGCTAACAACTATTGTCAAACTACAGCTTTCTTTCCTTAATGATTTTTTGGTTGTAGATGCTTAAGCAAAGAAGAAATAAAGAAATACATAGTTTTTAAAATACATATTTTTAACATGCATCCGTGGTTGTTATGCACATGGCTTACAAGCCACTCTGTTAAAAGAGTTTACTGAAGCTGATTGTTGCAAAGACACTTTAACCACAGACGGCACAACTCCCATCTGAATTTGGAAGCGAGGTTTCTGTAGAGGTCTTTCAGGCAAGTGAGTGTTTTCTTTCAGCACAGCTCTTGGGATTTGTATCTCCCAAAGAGCAGTGTGCTGACAACCTGCTGCATGGTGGCTGTAACTCTCACCTTGGGTAAAGGGCTGAATGGATTCCTCGGTCCCTAGGGGTGTTTAAACAGTTTCGCCTTTAACTAACTCAACTGGATATAAAATATGTATGAATACGTCTTCCTATGCTTCGTGACAAATTGAAGGTATAAAAGTAAAGCCTGTTCAGGTAATGGTTTGCTATATCTTAGTTGTAGGGAAATTAAAAGAAAATCCATGAATGAGATTAGTGTGTTTGTACTTTTTTCCCCTCTAATTTAAAGGCTAATCTCTCTGAATTGACAACTTGCTACCTACCTGAGAAGAGCTTAGTCTTTTCAAATCCAAGTCCTTAGTCTTGGAGATGTGCTTTATATAAATATTTTTCATTTTAAAGTAGGACTGGAACCTTGTAGCATGCCACTTGGGAAACAACGCTGGTGCAAATACCCATTTTTATAAACATGCCTGCTGATGTGGCAATATACTACTGGGCTTTGGATGCAGCAACCCTGTGTGACTTGAGAAGGCTTTGATGTGCAGCCTTTAAGGCTAAGAGATTAACCCCTTTCCTGGGTAGACAGAGAGTTCTTACTTTTTGTCTTTTTATGGGACCTTATCCAAAAGTCATCAAAGTCTCTGGAAACCACCCTCTTTACTTCAATGGGAATTGAACGAGGGACATGATTTCTGTGGCCCAGCGTTTAAAGAAAACCAACAAAACCTTTGCAGTAGTCATAAATGCATCCAGATGAGAGGCTCTAAGCGGTTGTGAAGCAGCTGGTGGAAACGCCTTGATCTGACCAAATCCAGCGTGCCGCTTATTTCTGTGTGTGGGAAAACTTGACACAATCTGGAAGTAATTAGTCTGGAACCAACAGCCCCCCGTGAGTGGTCCTTTGTAAACAAGCTGCAAATAAAAAGAGTAGAAAACCCTACATATGAGGTGTAACATCCACTGCGTGTTGTGGGAGGTGTTTTCATCAGTAACTTGGCTTCATGGGTTGTTTTAATGTGCTTTTTTGCATGTATCCAGCTGTATGTACAGCATCTTGTACGATGATGGTTCTCTTCCTATCATTCTGTTTTATTCTGTTCTTCTGTATGTGAGGCACGTCACACAGTCTTCTGGGCCAAACCCTCCTTTTAGATTAAAATAATGGGACACCAGGCTTGAATTTCTAAGCGGGACTCTAGTTTGGGGATACGGGCATGGGAACCTTTGCTTGGATCCTGGACCTTTGCTTGGGTTTCTGGACCCTTGCTGGGCCCTTTTGCGTATTGCTGCTGAGGAACTAAGAAATAGGAACCAAACACCCACGAATAAAACAAAGACCCCAGTTAAATGGTGAAACGGAAATGAATGTGTATGTGATGTTCGACAGCAGGCTTATTCCTTGTGCTCCTCCTCTCTTTGTGAGTGACCTTTCATTGCCAAGCAGAGCAGTCTCAGGGCAGAGCATCCTTCTGCCTCTCACACTGTTCAGTGGCAGCTCTGGAAGGAACACAATAAAAAAAAAAAGACAAAAAGCTAGTAATAGCTCACCAGAATTATGTTCCCATCTTCAAAAATGGGCCATAAATGTATCTGACCAATTTAACTGGAATTATTTGTGCTGTTTCGAGTAAGGGAAATATGAAGGAGTGGCTATATATCTCTTTCGTTCCTGAACTGCTGAGCTATTAGTGTTTGACCAGAGACCCTGAAAGAATAGGTTGGGGTAAAAGGGAGCAACAGCTGAAAAAATTTAAAACTAGGAGAGATGGCGTACACAAGAATGAAAGAGTTCTTAGGTAGGCTTTTTAAAACAGCAATTGTGCGTAGGAGATGGATTTCATAATGTAAGATGGGGAGAGGGAACAAAAGAGGAGTTTGAGCAAAATGCACTGATGGAAAACCAGCAAGATGTAATATACTCTCAAGCCTCTAAAACAGAGAGACAAAATTAACTTTTTTAATTCTGTTATGACTAGCTGAGCTGTAATGTAATATACTAAATCTCTCAGCATTATGTAATAAAATTAGTCAAAAGATGACAAAAGCATAAACAATGCACTAATGAAAAAGCCTTGCAGGACTTGTATTTAAATTGGATTGTGCCTGCTTGATTTATGCTGGTGTGTGAGCACGCTCCGCTCAAGTGTTTGTGGCAGCATGGATGGTATCCTCTCACTCTGTGTTTGCTGCTGCTTTTTGGTGGGGCTTTTTTTTTTAAGGTTTGGAAATATATCATTAAATATTATAAGAGCATTGTCAGTTATAGGGTACTGGGAATAGATAAGTCTGTTATGCAGTTTGAGAATATAATTAGGCACAAGCAAAAAGCCGTATTTTAGTGTTCCATGGTAAATGATGGAAGTGCTAGGTTGTCTCGAGCTCACTCAACTCAGCTCAGATGCACGCAAAACCCATCAGCAGAAAACTTCTCACTTCAGCAGCATCAATGCATTTCTAAGAGGAGCCATTCCTCTGGTGTCATTTAGGCTGGAGCTCCGCAGGGTATTGCTATTTCGGAAAACAACAGACATGCAAATATGCCTTCTTTTTGTTCCTCTTTTCCTGACATCATTTCGGATGGTACCTCTGAAGCTGCTGTGGCTCTAATGATGGTGGCAACTGCTTTGCTTATGCATCATGTGTATAAGCTTGCAAGCCGTGTAAGCTCTGTTGGCCTCTTTTAAGACAAACCCAAAAGCAAGTTATATAGATGAACACTTAACTTAAAGCTGTGAAAAATGAGAGGAAGCACAAGCGCTTTATCAACTTCCATCCCAGTTCTTTGCCTTGTGCCTGAATTTCTGCTCCCTCTGTTTCCCGATACAGCTACTGCTTGATGCTTCATCGGTCTGTTGTTTTCAGCTGCAGCGTGTAAATACTGTCAGTGCTTTAGCATCCCAAGACGCTGGAGCTCAGCTCTTTCATATTTTGATTTGACATGACAGATACGTTTGAAACCCCTGTTCTGACTGAAAGCGTTAAGGATGTTGGAAGCGGCTCTGTAACACAAGTTATAAAGTAGCGTAATGCCTTGGGAAAGATTAAAGAGCAAATATATTAAACCCGAGTGCTTCTTTGCAAAAAGTAATCAATTTAAATGAGGAAAAAAAATTTAAAAAGAGGATTGAATATAACCAAATATAATGCTAACTGCTCCTGGATGAAATAGGACATAGTGGGGGCTCGGATGTATTCCTGCTTTCAGAATCCTGTTAGCCTGCAAAACTATTCTTGGATTTATTTATGCCTTTGCTCTCCAGACGGGACAGGAAACTCTGTGGTAGCAGCACAGCAATTAGGACTGCGCCCTTGTGTCCCTAGTGACGTGGTACGCCTGTAATCCCCTTGCCTATTGCAGAAGGCACAACTGTGCTTGATTTTCAGGGTTGTATATCAAATGGGGCAAGTATCAAACGTGCTGTTGGGTGCTATCTGCTCTGTAGGAGGTGGGGGGATCTCTCGTGCCCCAGCACGCCTGCGGGGTGGCATGGCATGACGTGCTGGTTGGCGTGCCCTGGCACAGCACGTCCTCCCTTCACCTGCCGTCTGCAAGGCGGTTACCTGAACGGGAGCAGGTGGGAGGCAGCGTCTGTCTGGAGACGCCTTCTCGAACGGTGTGGGGATGAGGTAACTTTGCAGGATTTAATGGGATCCACGTGACTTGAGTTGCTGATACTGATAAACTGATTTATGTGCTGATGGGTATGACAAGCGCCCAGCCTCCTTTGAACCCTCTGCCCTGGCCTGCGTTACAGAGATGCAGCAAAGTAACGCTCATCCCTTTGTGGTCTCAGTCCACCCACACGCACCATATGCATAATTTTTCCATGCAGGATGACTGTGGGGATGTCTATGATCTGAATTTAAGGCAGTTGCATGTACTCTTATTTTTCACATGGAACTATTTAACTGTATAATTTATGTGGAGTCTCCTTCTCTGGAGATATTCAAGATGCATCTGGACGTCTACCTGTGTGACCTGTCCTAGGGAACCTACTTTCGCAGAGGGGTTGGACTTGATGATCTCTTGAGGTCCCTTCCAACCCCTACAATTCTGTGATTCTGTGATCTAACCAAAGCACCTGAACGAGCCTATTGCATTACGAGAAAACATCATGTGAAGTATACATATATTTTTAAAAATACAGGTCCTCATATCTGCTATCTTATTTTTCTGTTGCTCGATTTCATTAGCTACCTTATGTTTGTTCACATTAATGCTCTTAAAGGAATTTTTATTAAATATGACGCTATGTTTGCATATCAAGTTAGAGATGAACGGTTGGCTTTTCAGAAGTGCTTGTTGTTGGGTAAAACTCATCTAAGTTGGTGGTAAATCCTTCATTAGGGTCAAAACTAGTATGGTTCAGGCAGCACAGGAGCACTTTTGAAAATCACGGGCTAAGAAAGTGTTTGCCTGCCTGCAGGACTGAGGGATAACACGATCATTTCCTCTGTTACAATTCTAGAATGTGGCTATTTGCATAATATAGAGCAGTAACACTTTAATCTACAATTTGTGAATAAGGCTTTCAGACAGCAGTTTCAGACACGCCTGAAATTTGTGAATGCTTCTCGAGTAAATTGCTGGTTTCAAGCACATTTTGTTATTTATTGGGAAACTGAAATTACACTCAGATGCCCGAGCCCAAAACCAGAATGCAATTTGGAGTTCATGCAGAAATGGTTCCTGAACGAGGATGGTGGGAAGTACCCAAACGATTCAGTATTTAGTTGGGCGTGCAATAGGTAAACTTGGTTATTGTGTGCTTACACTGGAAATGAATCGGTTCTGTTAATTAAGCGGCTATAAAGAGAAAAGGCTGCAGGTAATAAGAATGAAATCTAGATAAAACATTTTTTTATTGTTCAGTATTCATGGGTATTACTAGCATCAGAGAAGCCCTGCTTGCTTTAGACCTGTAAGAAACTCTTGAAGGTTTAAAAAAAGATTTCTGCGTGTACTCTGCCCAACTAAAAGGTACTGCTGGAGCTTTTCCTGTGGTTGCTGTGCTGGTCTTTTGGGTAAAACGTAAGATAAAGCACGAGGTGGGGCCTGGGAAGTGGCTGGTGGTGGTGGTGTTCATGGACTGCATGAACCTGTCTCCCAAGAGAAGGATGGTGGCGTTCCCCGATGCCAGGAAGGTTGTGTGAAGATGAATGTAGGAGTAGTGGCAGATGTGCTGACTAAAGAGCTGCGTTGAGAGGTTAAGAGCTGAAATAGAGATAGAAGGGGAGAGTCATGTGTGATGTCTGTGATAAACACGATAAAAACTTGCTGAGGAGCAGCTTGGATTACAAAGAACTCTTTGCCTCTTTCATGTCTCACGATAATTAAACGGTCCATTTTTATTCAGCTTCTTTCAAAGCGGGTTCTAGCTAAGCAATAACTAATGAAATACAAGATTAAGCATCAGCAAATCTCTGGTGGTCAGAGAGGTGCCCAGGGCAACGTCCAAAACTGTTTTGTAAAATCTGTGTTTGAAACAAAGCATAGCTAGTTGCTACTGAGGCAGGAGACAGATTCTGTGAGGGTAAATGCAGATTGAATTAATTTAGTCTTACGATGAACTAAAAAAATGTGAAATAAAATAAGCAATCCCTTTAAATGTGGTTGCTATATCACTGCCACAAAGTTTTAAAAAATGCTTGTCTAACCAGATAAGAAGATGCTATCAGGCACTTTTAATTTTAATTAAGGCTTAACCTATTGGAGGAATATATATTTAAAGAATTAATTAAAATGCCATTCACTGTATAAAGAGATTTCAGTATAGGAAATGAGTTAATTGCGGTATCGTAGGGGATCTGTGCTTTGCAAGCTGTTTAGAGATGCTAAAAAAGCATCTTCGTGCGGGTGATCGGGACCTCTTGGGAGAACCCATTGATGATGATGATGGCCGCCTTCTCAGTTCAGTCTGAATAGAAGTAGTTGCTGGTCTTGCTGCATCTGTGTGTGTCAAACAGTCTTATTTCAGTTTCTGTTTTTCTTCAGGGTGGGTGTTTGGCACAAGTGCTCAAAATACTTGAGGTAATTGGGCATAATTCGATTGCATCATGGTAATCCTGTGCGCTGCAAGAAGAGCTTTTAAGGTGGTTAAAATACCTTTAAAGACTGAAGTCTTTCACACAGTTGTTCCAAATAACTTTGTACCACTGTAAGTTTCTTTTCTTCCTTCTGCTGAACATAGAAGTTACTGCTGGAGTTCCTCAAGGGTCAAATCATGCCTTTATGCAATATTTTCATTAGCAGCCTTTACAGAAGAATTAGAAGCATGCTAAATAAATTTGCCAACTCCAAAACCGAAAGATGTTGGCAGGGCCGGGGGAGGACCAGATCATTATGTGAGAAGAACCACTTTCCCCTGCCGTTAATTGGTTTCAGGAGAATGCCCTGTGCTTAAGGACAGATGATACTAATTTCTTCTGTAAGCGCAGCCTCATCGTTTGAGAGCAGCAAAGAATAAAGGTGTCCTGCTTGTATTTAGGTAGATGAGTTTAAACTGCCCCAGGGCAAGGAAGGGTAATGGGGATGATGTTGGAAGGATCAACCAGCCCTTGTGCAAGTAGTCTGGAAGAGCTTAGTTTCAGCCTAGAAAAATATAAACCTGAGAGGAGAGAGGATTGTTCTCTGTGCATATATGGAAGGAAAAAATAAAGGCAGAGAGTTATTTAAGGATGGTTTTAGGAGGAGGCATGAGGTATACATGTGGAATTCACTTCTGCTGGCAGGCAGGTTATTTCTAACCTCCCATTTGGTGCTTCCCCATGGGCACAGTACCTTGTGCTTTAACTAGTCGTGGTGGACCCCAAGGTCACGCATTGGAAGCGACTTTCTTCAGGGTACGGAGATGGAGGAGCTTGCTTACAACAGTTTCTTTGAAGAAAAAGAACAAAAAAAAAGCTTCCAGGGAAGAAGTATTTTAAAAACGAACATAATGTATAGGCAGCCTTCCTTAAAGATTTACTGCTGCTCTTGGTGGTTGTGTGGACGCGCCAGACTCCTTCCAACACCTCTGAGTAGGTGCCAGTCTGTCAGATTAGCTCAACTAAAATAAACCTTTCTCCCACTCCGTGCTTGCTCTCGGCCCCTTGAGAGAGAATTACCTTTTAAAAATGTCCTGGGGTGTTCGCTGGGTTTTTATTCTGCCATTTTAAACTAGTTTTTAAATGAGCAGAGAGGAGATGAAAAATGTTGGCCGCTTTTAATAATGTCATTTAACGCTCTCGGTCTTTGTGTTTGTGGAGAGATGGCTTATCTTGAGCCATCTCCTATCCCTGCCTGTTTTCCACAAGAGTGTCTCCTATTGTGCTAAGGCAGTAACCCTTTTTATATAGGTCAGCATATAGTATTAATGAGCTTTTACGCCGTGGTTGTAAATGTCACACAGGTTTCTTAAGAGTAGGGTGGGGAATAGAAAATGTTGCCTGGATTTGTTCTTTTCTTTCCAGCTGTACCTGTGTGAAACCATTGACCCTCCAATGGGAGAGGAAAAAAAAATTGCTTTTATTAATCCCAGCCCTTTTGGTTTTGCCCTCAAAAATCCAGTCCCAAAGACCAAATGTTGTGGTGCTTGCCTTCAGAAGCACACACTTTAGGAACGTTTTACAACATTTTCAAAGTTGCTCTGAGATATGTGTTCCTGTAACATGGGAATCTTCCAGGACAATCTGCAGGTAGGAGTTGAGAGCTTGTATTTGTCTGGTGGCTCTGCAGTGTGTTCAGGAGTGTTCAGCTGTGATCAACCTCTGCCTGCAGCAGAGCAACATTGAGTTTTATTGCCGCAAGAGGCAGCAGAATTAGTGCTGACTGGGTTATAAATGTAACAGGCTTATGCCAAGAGCAACAGGTATCACAGAATCATAGAACTGTAGGGGTTGGAAGGGACCTCCAGAGATCATTGGGTCCAACCCCGCTGCCAAAGCAGGTTCCCTAGGACAGGTCGCGCAGGGAGTCGTCCAGATAGGTCTTCAGTATCTCCAGAGAAGGAAACTCCACACCCCCCTGGACAGCCTGTCCCAGGTATGTCTGACTCCACATAGCATGTCCAAGTCTCCATATGTATGGCCATATCCCATAGCCCCGAAAGCAAAGTACTGTGAAAGGTATGCATGTGCTTAATAGTGGGGAGGTGGTAGTGACTCTCCAAGGCGCGATCTCCTGCTTTCTTGAATGTCTGGACTGCAGAGCACCCCAGTAATGTCGTCTTTCAAAGCTTCTACTCTTTGATTTCCTGCAGCAACAACCTCTCCAGCACAGAGTTATTCTTAGCAAGATGAGGTAGCCCTAGTGCTGTCACTTTCATTTCTTTTTCAGCCGCAGTTATCTGAGTACACAAAGGGTTGCGCATCTGCAATTTTGCTTTATCAAGTCATCCTGTAATGCTGCACACAAAGATAAGGAGAAGACATTTGTAAGTAGCTTAATAAATTAGTATGAGTATTGTAATTTGCTCAGTCTTTACTTTTGAGTTTTGGCCATTTAGCAAAAATTGCTTGGAAGAGCTATTAATTTTACCCTAAGAATGATGATGCTGTATACAGAAAAATACCTGACCATATGTTTGTATCTTTATTTTAAAGGACAATGGATAATGAAATTTAATTCAAAGGGGAAAATAAATTATTATTATGATGCATTCTACTTTTGAAGAAAACGCAGAACAGATGGATTCAGAACCTTAATTTTCCCATTTGCACTATGGTTGCGCACAGCACATACTTCTGAGAGGTCAGGGTAGGTGTCATCTGAAGAGCATTCCTGAATGGAAAAGTATTTGCATGGATTTCAGGGTTTTTTTACCTATTTTCATATCTTGTTAGTATGTTTTCTGTTATTTTGGCATATTGTGCTGATTGCTTCTATCAGTGCTACCACCGAACTCAGAATTCCTGTGGAGTTGTAAGGTCTCTTTCAAGTTGATTACTTCTAAAAATCTTTAGTGAAGAAACAATATTACAATTTTTTAAAAAATATTTTTTCTGGACACAGAAATTAAATACTTCCAGGTTTTGAAAATCCAGTTGGAAAATAGAAGCTGATCTCTATGGTGATCTCTTTAATTTCCCGCTGGTGTAATTCTAACATGAAATACCTGTAATTATCATCACTGCCCTTCACCATCCAGGGAATGTTTTTTCTAGGCAGGTACAATGATTACTCCTGCAAAACCATCAATTTAACAAGCATCCCCCCCAGCACTTTGCAGTGTTCAAGGAACCTGCATCATCAGCATATAATCACGTCTCGCAGGTATTAAGTAGCGAGCAATTCTTTTACCATTAGAGAAATAAGCAGATTGGGTTAGTCCCCAAGAGAATAAGAGTTTAAAGGTCTTGGCCAACTTCCTAGTGCTCACGTTATCAATTGGCCACCTCCCCGTTGTGCTTCAGTAGTTCAGGGAAACACTGGCAGGTTTCTCTATCGCTCTGAGAGTCCTGTGCTGAGGTCACTCGTCTGTGGGCTCACAGTGCTGCTGTCCTCTTTCACAAGAAAGAAATGCTTCAGGTTGCTGTATGGTGCCTTGGGATTGATGACAGGACAGCTCTTTGGATGTCTGCCCTGCACCTGAATGGATGACGTGCTATAAATGTGGATCATTTACTCATATTAGGTCATAGGGAGGCAGAATGCCCTACAGTAACCTTGCCACTCCTCTTAATTTTTCTGTTAACAGACCCAAAAGAAAAGAAATAGATTTATAGGAGTTGGGGTTTCTGTCTTGGCAGTGTCTGAAGATTGTTGGGAGGGGCTGAGGACTGCTCCTTGCCTTCTTGTTCTCATTGCCATTGAGCCTGTGGTCCTTTTCATGTAGTGCTAACCTGCTTAGCCAAACAGTAACCATCATGGGGTTTGGGTGTGGATTGTTTTTCGTTATTTTGTGTGAGGTGAAGCAAACTTCAGTAATCCCTCATCTGATCACGGAGAATAAATTTGATGCTGCTTTTGGGCATACTTATTCTGTATCCTCTTTCTTGCTTGTTTTCAGGATATAAGCGACACTAATATGCACTTGCATGCTTCTTCTATCTTGATTACCAAGCAGGCTGGAGGATGTGAAGATTAACAATGACGTTTTGAAAGACCGAACGCTTGCCAGTGTCTTTCAAATTCTCTCATTTTAGTTCCCTGTCTGATCGAGCCCCCGGGGTGAGACGTCAGAGGCAGCTCTCTACAAGTGCAAAAGCCCTAGAAAACGTCGGCCCTGGCTTCTTCGTCACATGAAAGTCCATCCTGATGTTTTGTTGGCAAAAGAACACTAAGTATGGCTCTCCATTGAGCAGACCTAGCAGAGGCACTGGTGCCTCCTGGAGCTTCTTCTGGGTGTGGGGAAAAAACATCTTTTATCCCTTGATACAGGCCTTCTAGCAGGTTGTGAGGTGCACAAACGCCTTGGCAGGTCTCCAGTGCACATTGACGCCTTCTATGGTTACTTCCTTATCTTCAGGAATGCTGTTTTAGTCCAGTGAAGGTTGGAGCATGTCCTAGACGGGTTCATCAGTTGATGGTGATTAACACAAGCCTATGCAGACATGAGCTGCTGCTGTTTATTGTACGTTTCTGTGTTTGCTGTCCTGATGCACTGGTTGATGTCAGTGCAGGAGACATTTCTGTGACTGACTCTGAAACACTATGTCCTCTACTCACGGATTGACTTGCATACCTTAGAGGTCTGTGACATAGGAACTTGGCCTGATGTCTTGCTAGAGCCAATGAGCCAAAAAGGAATAAGAAATATTTGTGTTAGCCGTATTTTCCTTCTCTTGAAAGCATTTTGCCTCTGAGATCTCTGCATCGGCCACTTGCTGCAAAAGTTTTGCATAATCCAAACCAAGCTTTTGCTAATGCTTGACTAGCATCCTTTCAACCTGCTTGAATGCTTTTTAATTGATTTGAAGGGATTATATTGAAGGATAAAGTTACTCTTTATTAGCAGGAGGAGAACAATAGGTATTTTCCCATTTATTTATTTATTTTTGAAAGAAAAGAGCGTATTTCATGAGGCAGAGAGTGCTTTCAGTAGCGTTAGGTATTCTGTAGTGGAAAAGTGAAATACCTGTCAAAAAAACCCGCCTGTGCTGATTACAGCAGCTTGCCTAGAGCTAAACTCATTGTAATAAAACTTCCCGGACTGGAACAGGGTGCCATTCACGCTGTTTGCCTCCTGAGTTGTTTTTTCAGTGTGTAAATCCAAAGTCAACAGCTGTCAGGTTGCTGAAGAGCTGCGTGGTGAGGCACTGCCGAGCTGCAGGGCTCCAGTCCTTTGGAGGAGGTGTTAGCCAGGCCCCTGGCAACGCAGGCCAGAGCCTGGAGGAGCTGAAAGCGTGGGATTAGAAGAGCTTACATCCTTTGACTTTGTACCGGATCACTGGGTTGAAATCACTTTGATAGGTGCTTTTTTGAGGATTTTGCAGGGTCGGTTGTTTTTTTGATTAGTTCAGTTGGGTTGTGGGATGTTGGGGTTTTTTTTTTAAGTCCCTAGAACTATGTATTGGGCTTCATGGCCTCTCACTCTGCAGCAGCGCTAGTATCAAGTTTCAAGGGGATATTAAGACAATCAAGCCTAGATTTCCCCTATCAGCAGGGGTGCTTCTGCTTGGGACTCAGAATATCACCTTCAAATCAATATAAAAGAGACTCCAGTTCCCCTCCTTCCCAACACGATGAGGTGGCTTTGAGAACACGATGCCTTTCTTGCATGACCAGCTTCTTGGGTCCTTTTGTCAATAAAGCTGGATTTCTGAAAGTGGGGTTTTTTTTAATTTTTTCCTTTCCTATCAGTAAAACAAGGGATCTACCCACAGCATATTGTAGCACACTTATTTTCCTAATTAGCATGTTAACCTAATGTCTCTCCCTCCTTTCCCTTTTCTCCCATCTCTAGTAGTCTAACAGCTAAATTGACAAACCTCTTTTTTGTGCTTTAAATATTTAATGACTAAAATGATACAAAGGTTTAAGTGGGTTTGTAACCCAGGGAAAATGGGAAGATGTTGATGAACCACGCTGCGTGAACGTCCCTTTGCTTCTCAGCAGAATATGAATTGAAATATATTGGTGGGGAAGAACCTTAATTAAAGTGTGCTCGTGATAGCTGGCATTGGGTGTGAGTTCAAATAAATCAAAGCTAAAATTTTATTTTACAGGTTAAATTGGGCATTATCTTGTATTGTCCATGCTTGAAAGCTCTGTCCTTTGTTCTTTGGGTTGGTTTGTTGGGTTGCTTTTTTTTTTAAGATAGAAGAGAGTAATACATTTCAGAGTTTCAGAGACATTTTTTTTTTTGGACAAAACCAGTCCCCGTCACTGTTGTTTGGGTGCATTTGGCTCCTCTTAATACCTCTGTTGGCACAGAAGGAAAGCACCGATCAGTGCATCCCTGTCCTCTCTTGGGTCCCCAGGCCAGCAGATAATGAAAAAGGCTTGAGGACTTACTGACATAGATAAGCTATAAGAAAACAATTAGTTATTCTTATTTGCAGTCTAAGTCCATTTTCAGTAGTAGAAATGCTACTTCGTGGCATTGCATCTTTCCCTCAAGATTCTCTTTTAATTGGCCTTGTTTTTTGGATTTCTCCCATACAAAGACAGGCCAGAGGGAGCAGCAGCACTGACAGCAGCTTCTTAGGAAAATATTATTATTTGTTTTGCTTTTCCCCTTAACATCTTGGGTTTTTAAGCTCAGGTAGTAGTGGAGATTTCCATGGTAAATGTTTTGTGATGTAGCCAACTTGGATTTAGTTTCAAAGTCTCTATTTAAGGAGAGCTTATCACTGTTACAGTGTGTATCAACAAGTACAATTAGGAATGAAGAAGTTTTTATCTGCAAATTAGTTGTGCTTGGGAAATAAACTCAATGATCTAAAAGACCAAAAAATAGGAAGATGACCCTAGAGCTAGTTATGGTCTTGCTCAACTTTCTGGACCCTTCGAGGTATTGACAAAACTTTTCCTGCAGTCAAAGCAGCAGGATGCTTAACTCCAGAGCATGAGGGGTCTGAGACAAAGTTGAGCTGTCAGTGTCTTACATCCAGCTCTATCGCTGCCCTGTGGAGTGATGGAATTGTGTGAGGTCAGCATTTCAGCTCCCCCAGCAGTATTCTCCTGTCTCTGATTTTTCTCTTCACATGGCCACCAAATGCTGTGTCTCAGTGACCAAAGATCTTCCAAGATCTGGAAATACTGTGAGACTTTTCTTAATTTTTATTTTAGCATGGTGTATGTAATTTCCTTATCGAGGAGAAATGAAAAGGGTTTTAGTGGATGAAGTAGGTAACATGCCATTAAGGAGTTCTTAAGACTAAAATAATTGCTTTAAAGACATTAGGCACAGAGGTTCTGCATTATCAGCTAATGCCCTAAAATTGTGTTTACTCGCTGGGTTAGCACTTCCCTTGTATATGGCTTTCTATCTGTTAATGAGCTCATGTTCCTTATGGGCAGTATTCTGTCAGGCTTCAAAAAATAAGTGTCTTCAACACCTCTTGTGGAATTTATTGAATCGAGGTAAACACTACCCCCCTCCCCGATTCTGTAGTTGTCCACATTGTTGTTCAAACTGCATAGAAAATTAAACCAGACTGTTTCTCATTTGCTTTGTGCTGGAGGAGTGCAATGCAAATAATGTTTGTTTCTGATTAATTGAGTTTAAATAAGGGACAAGCATATAATATACACAATCAAAAAGTGCAGAGGGTTTATACAAGCTTGGGATTTGCATGTGCTTCTGGAGTGGTAGTTATAATGTGACTTCTGAAATCCTTTGCTTTGTCAGAACATCAGCATTCCTGGGCAGAAGGGTTCATCTTTAAAAAAATTTTAAAAGAAAATTTTTAAAAAAATTGATTTATTTACTTTACACGGTAAAACCACGCTTAAGTTGAAGGAAGCCAAATTAACTCTAGTTTAGACATACAGCGATGGCCTAAGATGGTGTAAGGATGTAAGGTAAGGATGCTTTCTCTTAGTCTCTGTTTGAGCTGCTAATGCTTGTTCTAATGATTTAGGAAATAATATAGCAGGTTCAGAGGTGGACAAAGGCTTAGATAGCACAGAATCACAAGGTTGGAAGAGACCTTTAAGATCGAGTCCAACTGTTCCTGTCCTATGCTAAACCATATCCCTAAGTACCTCATCTGCCCTTTTTTTAAACACACCCAGGGATGGTGACTCAACTGCCTCCCTGGGCAGCCTGTTCTAAGTCCTGACAACTCTCAGTGAAAAAAGTGGTGTCTTACCCAGCTGGAAAGGTTTCTGCTTCAAGTCCATAACTGTTTGGAAATATAGCTGCTCAGTGCATCTCAACGTTAAAGAGTCCCAGATTTGGAATAGGATCCTAAAGTGGTGAAAACCAATCTCATTACCCTGCTGCTATAAAAGTAAGATCTTAAGTAAAAATTCTGGATGTTGTTATTGTAAGGAGAAGGGAAAGGAAAGTTTGTGGGGAGATCTTTTACCCCACCAGCGCCTGCCTTAAGCATGTGTTGATGTGAGAGGGGCCTTCACTTAAAATAATCAACCTAATTTGCTTTTGTATCCCCTGAAACCAGATAGATTTGGAAATGAAATTACTTATGCCACCTAATTAAAAAAATTCCTGAACTAAACAAAACCAATCCCCACCCCCCAAAAAACATCTGTTTTCACATGGTAAGCCACTTGCCTAATAGGCATTTATCAGGGACCAGGACCGCTGGAGGAAATCAGTCTTACATAAATTGGATGTGCACTTCTGATCGAAATAACTCTTAAATATTTTGCATAAATTAAAAAAGTTAAATTATGCATAATATGTGCATAATTACATCCTTTTGTAAATGATGTTCCCCCAGTTAATCACTAAAGAACATCATGCAGTCCCTTGATTTTGAACAATTAAACCTTCCATGGCTGCGTCTATAGATAGATATTCCTTAAGCTCAGCACAGGGGGACAGGAGTGCACACTAGCACTTGGCTATGATCCGCTCCCTTTTTTTGATTACTTAAGAGGGCTGTTCAGGACAGAGTATCAGCCTATATGAATACTATCAACCAGCTTGAACAAGCCAGATTATTTAATTAGCCCTATTAAGACGCTTCTATTTTTATAAGTTATTTATGAGCGCTCTTACTAAGCTTAGAAGGTCTAGCTTCAGATTTCAAAAAGCGTTTTCAGCTCCTGTCGTTAATCTGGAGGGGTTTTTATACTCTGGCTCAGCTATGTTTTCAACCTGAGGAAACCCAAAGGGCTTTGGGTGGCAGTTGCAGTTGGGTAACACACTTCTGCACCCCTGGCTGGCAGGCTTCAGGTTTTGGACTGTTACAAAGCCCATGCATGCTGGATGTTAGCTCAGTTTCCAAAACTTGGGTTGTGTGGCTTTACCTTAGACCACTAATAATCCAGAGGATGGATGTTTCTTTTAACACCCATGTTGTTGAAGTGTTTGGTTCTCCCAGCCATCACTTAAAGACTTGAGTCTCGCTTGCTGTCCTATGCTGGTAAGATGCAGGTGAAGCTTGTTCTGAGCTAGATGCTTTGTCTCTGGTTTAGTGAGAACCATGTAATCTGTGTGATCATTATTTAGATGGTTTTTTTTTTTTTTAGAGGAGCAGGAGATGATTTGATGATGTACCTAATAAAGGGAAACCAAATGTGATTCAATGATGTACCTATTGAAGGGAAATAAAATGTGATTTGTTGATGTACCTATTAAAGGGAAATCAAACATGATTTGATGATGTACCAACTGAAGGGAAATCAAATATGCATATTTACCAAAAGAATAATCTTTTCAAGCAGCTGTGTCCAGAATTGATACCTGTGTCACGGTTATACCTTTGGAGTGTTTGAAACAGCTCTAATTCATTACAAGGGTAAGGTTGTTACTCTGCCGCCCTAAAAATCAAATTCATTTGCAAAGAGGGGAAAAAGAAAAAAACCCAAAAAGTTCATGTTGGAATTCAGTCAGTGAGCTTTTCCTTTCTGGCTAAACCACCTTGGGCCAGTTTGGAAGAAGAAACTCCCCAGTTACAGAGTGGCTTTATGCTTTGTGAAACTTCACTGATGGCAAGTGCTGACTTGTGGCTTGAAGCATTCGTTGTTCTGGTCTTGGTAACAAAAGAGTTCTTTAAAGAAAGATCAGTGCCAAGATGATGCTGAAACAATACATGGATTTGGAAGCAAGGGGCTTTTGAAAGCTGAGGGTATCCGTGCAAATTACGGTTCCATCCAAAACTCTCCCAAGCAATAAATCCAGGCAGATGGCATCTGCCAGCTCACATCTCAGGATCTTATCCAACTTTAGCTGCAGGTGAATATGCAAAATTGCATCCTCTTACTTAGCAGAGAAGTCTATATATGTGCTTTAATGCATTATATCGTAAGTAAATTATTTTAATAGCAAATAAGGCTTTATTAGTTTTGCTCTTGCTTTATTGCATTTGCTGCTCTACATTCAATATGTACAGCATTGGCACAATATAGCTTGCATGCTAGCTAGTGCATTAGCAGAGGAAATGGTAACTGTGTTCCAAGACCATAATATTATGATATTGGTACGGTTAAAAGATCGGAGGAGAGAAATAAAACCAAAACAACAAACCAAAGCCCAACAGTTGTTGCATTTCAGGCTGTTGTACAAAGCTAGGAAGTAATATCTTATATATGAAACAAATTTAGTTCTGGAAGGTACCAAGATGAGACAAAACTTGTATGATTTCCAAAGTACCAGGGGTTTTCAGGTTTGGGTTTTTCTTTTTTGAGTCAGCTTGCAGGTTAAAGCAGACCTGTGAGCAATTCAGGATAGCAATATAAATATTTTTTAAAAAGAGACAATAATAAAGAATGTAAAAGATACTTGGCATAGTATTTTAATATGGAGGATGCTTATTAAATTGACTTTGCCCTTAGGTTTAGGCAATGCTGAGAAAAATTCCAGTCCTTGCTCCACAATTAAATAATGAACAGTATACTGAAATATGTGGGGGAATTAGAATTCTTTCTTTGAGAAATCTAATGTGGATTAATGTTACTTTGATAAATGTGTTGAGTAAACTGCTTGGTGTGGTAATGCCATTCGCCTATGTATATAACTGTCTAATAGAACAGATTTATGCATGGTGCTAGAGAGCATCACATGCTATAATGGTAGGTAGAAGAGTTTGGAAGAGACAGGGATGACATGGAGTGGGATAGATATTTGTATAAATAGCCAAAGGAAAAAAAAACCCACAGAGTTTAGTTTGAAATCAGTCTTTCATTTGCCAAAATAATCTTAATATTCTATGTGTTGCATAAAAGTTGCTGTAGAACTATGGAGGATCTTGTATGCAGGGATGTGCCATTCTTCCCATTGACATCAATTGTGGTAGGAGGACACCATCTCTCCCTGCAAACAAACCTGGCCTGGCTCTCTGCAGAGGGGACAATCACTTCTCTAGGTTTCCACTCTCTTTCTGGTGAAGGTGAACCAGGAACAACTGGGCCAACTGGAAGTTTCTTTTGATCAACTTACTACTGCCTCAGTACATAAATTTAACATGAAAAGTCCTTGTAATTAAGATTCATATGCAATTAATCTCTTCAACTTGCAGCTTCTTTATAGCCCACATGACCTGATCCATGATGTACAGTAGATGGTACCTACCATTACTGGGCTACCTCTGGCTGAGGTGCTGTGGAAGAGGCATGGGAGGATACTCTTTGAGTGTTACTTTACCCCTTTTCACAGTACAAATTTGGAGTCAGCTAGGAGAGAGGTTTTCATACTTAAAAAAACAGTGCAACCTATTAATTTTGTTATTGGAGAGCTGATGGCAAAAGAACTTGTAATCTATTGCCAGCGACCCAGCCATTAAATATATCTCCCCGACATAAGGGGTTCCTGTATTTTAGCTTAAGATGAAAACCAGGTCTGTCTTCTCCATCTGTGTTGTTTTTCCTTGCACACTTACTGCTCGGGAAGACTTTTGCACAAGAACATCAGGAGGCTCCACGTGCTTAGTCTTGGGTTTCTCACCCTTCTCTAGATTTGTGGAAAATAGAGCGGAATGGCCTTTGTTTAGAGCACTGAGCTGAGCATGCAGTTGTTTAGCATAATGCGCCCCTCTCTGTTACTTTTGGCATCGTGGATCCAATCAGTGATCCATGTGAAGAAGACATGATTTTGGTAAGGTCAGTAGGGAAGCTGCTCCTCCATCTGGGATTCCTCCACTGGTCAGGAGCTGCAGGAGGTATTTTTGAGAAAATTGTACCATGGCAGAGGGAGTGCGGAGAGGAGCTTCCCTGTTTCCCTGGAAAACAAGGATGAAGAGCCCCATGTTGCTGGCAGTTTTGGGTTCTGTGCAGCTCAATGGATCCCTGGCAGGAGACTCGTTTGCAGGTTGGCTGCTGAAACCATCAGTCTTGGTGTTTGTTGCTGTGTTTTCTTGTCATCTTCCATCCTTTACCACTTCTAGGGAAATAGACAAGCCAAGCACTGCTACAGTCCTCTTAAAATTGAATTGCATTTAGTGTACATTCCTTCTTGCCTGCAATATTGCCTAAAATATTAACAACTACTTTTAATTTGCTATTTCTGTTGGAAAAAACATCGTATCTCAGAGGGTTTTAACTCCATGCCTTCCCTCCCTTTCATTTTTCATACACTTCAAAGTTGTGAAAACATGTTTTCCAATTAGTTAGAAAGAAACTCTGCAAGTGTGATGAAGTCAAGTTGAACAAAGAAAAAGGTGAAGCTCAGGACCTCAAAAGTAGTAACTTCTGAGTGGGTTTCCTATTAGCGTTATTTTGAACTAAGTTTTCAACTTTATTAATCAATAAGACCAATATTTGTCATGGTTAAATTATGTATGAAAAAGTGGGTATTTTATTTTTTTTTCCTTTTTTTTAAAAGTTTTTAAAAGCTTGATACATGTAGCGTTGGATCAAGGCACATACAAGACTGGCCAAAGGGCGTACAAAGCACTTTGGTTTTTAGTTGAAGAAACAAATGATTATGGCAACAAAGAGTGGCTTGGGGTTTAAACATGAAATAGCTCATCGTTCAGCAGGAAGGCAGAAAGAAACACGTTACCTTACAGATTTATCAAGGAATTTCTGGAAAACTGTGACAGTAATGGGCAGTATTCCTGACTGTAATGGCAGTATACTGAACACATACCTATATTCCCCAATTGTCTATTTACCTTTGTGACTCAAGTTTTTGAGACCTTGCTTATTATATTGCCTAGGTTTTTTTTGTTCTGCTCTTTTTCTTACAAATCTGTGCTTTAGGCCCTTTTTCCTGTTCCAAGCAATTTCTAAGTGTTGTCTCTGTCCTCCTGCCCTTGTCTCCCAAATGCCTGTGACCATCCATCACTTGTTTTCTCTGTAATAAGCAAGACTGCTGGTTTTGATAACCAGAAATCTATTCCTAAACCGTATCGACCCCCTTGCTTTTACAGCCTAGAGCTTTTATTTTTTAGAATTCCTTGTTAGGAATTTGATTATGCTTTCTTTCTTCTGGGGATCAATTCTTTTTTTTTTTTTTAAACATGTCAACAGCTTCAGTCTCATGCATGTCATTGATTTGATTATTCTCTTTTAAATTGGATTTCACCATTGTTGAATGGATATATCCAGACAGCTGATATTGCCCATTACTACACGCATTTTTTTGTTGTTTATTGAATATTGTTGTGGTATACAGATTTCATAGACCCAACATCGAAAGTTCTGCGAGTTTTTTTGCAACTGCTTCTTCATCTTCCTGATTTGCCAGGTTTAACATCATTTTATTGATACCAAAGTGAAAAATGGCCTGTGCTTACACTTACAAGGATCTCAGATGAATGTTCTGACTGCTCGACACGGCAAAAAAATTCACTTTCACAGTCAACAAGTCATCTTACTCAGTAGAACACAAAAGTTAAATGGTCTGTAACTTCAATATTAGCAAGGAAAATACAGTACAAATTACTAAAAAATACTAAAATATAGAATTGTGGTCAGGTATCCCCACTACATTAATCGCAGCAGTAGCCTGAAATTTGAAACTTTTAATAAAAAGTTCTTAAATATAAATTATATGGCAAATGTACAGTACATTGCTTTGTCAGTCTTTTAATCCAGTGTTTTGCAGTAGAACAGCAACCGTTAAGTCAGTCTTTTCTCGTTTTCTTTAAAAAACAAAACCAAACCAAAAAAACCCAACAAAACCCAAACCAGTCTTTTTGTGTCCTTCAGTATCATGAGTGTGAATGATCTGAATCTGGAATACCACTGTCTCTGTAGCTCCTGTTACTACTGCTTTCACTGTGGCTGTTCTTGTACAGATTCATGCCATTAGGTGGGAAAATAGTGTGTATTACAAATTCCTCCTTGGACACTTGGTCATTGGTTATTGGTATCATCTGGAAAGAAGTCTCCCTGATTTCTAGGATGGAGTTATCCTTCTTGGTTCCTGCTTCAGCGTAGTCATCTTTTCTCCGGCGTCCCTTGCTGTAGGCGCAGTTCCGGGAGAACAGGGACCCATTTCTGTGGACGTACCAGCAGACCAAAGCCAGCAGCGCTATGGCCACCAGCGCCACCGCCCCGCCAATGATGGCGGCCAAGGGCAAGCTAGAGTTTTTGTAAGGTTCTTTCTCCTGCTCCCTGTTGAGGGTGGTGGTAGGGTTGTACATCTTAAGAGGTGCCGTCTCAGTCTCGATGCATTCGGGCGTTTCGTCAGAGAGATAGATGTTGCTGGTTTCCATGGGAACCATGCACACGCGGTAGGGTGATTCTGGCTCGAGAGCCGTCAGCAAATAGTCGTTTCTGTCGCCTGTAACTATCGTTTCAGTTATAGATCCAAAGGCAGGGCTGTGACCCATCTTGAGCCAGCTCAGCCTTAAAGCAGTCATGGGCAGTGCAACTTTCCAGGAGATGTGGATAGTCTCCGTGCTGACGGATTTCACAAAGATCGTAATGATTTTGCGTACCGGGCTTGCTGTGGTTCTGTAGTTTTTGTTTAGGTTGGGAGTCTTGATGTCTGGTTGTTTGGTCACAGAAACCGGCCAGTGTCCCTGGGCTGGGTATAACGTGTTTGGTACGGCAGTAGTGATTTGGATGGTGCTTATCATGCCATCGTCCTTACAATCAAATAGCTCCGCGTTGAGGTCTTTGATAGCCATTCCACGTACTTTCTCTGGTGCCTGACACATCAGTCCACGTACATTAACCTTTACAGGCAACGACTGCAACCAGTCACGTACCCATTTCATTTTGCACCCGCAGTGCCAAGGGTTGTTGCGAAGAAACAGTTGTGTTATGTTGTCCAGATCATCGAAGACACCCTGAGGTAAATTGCTAAGATTGTTATTGGACATGTCTAGTCGATACAACTGCCTTAAGTAAGAGAAAGCATTGGGTGGCACACGATTGATGTGGTTTTCTTGAAGATAAAGCTTCCTTAGGTTTGTCCCCGGCAAATTTACCGGTGCAGCTGTGAGCGAATTGCGGACTAATGACAGTTCTGTAAGATTGACTAAATTCATGAAGACCTTGTCTCCCAATCCATGATTATTTAGAAGATTTCCATCTAAAACAAGGCGTTTCAGATTTGTAAGGTCTTGAAGGGACAGCTCTGAAATCGTGGAAATACGATTATCATCCAAGCGTAGCTCTTCTATCGTTTTAGGCAAACCCCAGGGAATGGTGCTAAGGTGATTTCGAGAGAGAAAAAGGAGCCTGAGATAGATGTTGTCCCGGAAAGCTCCATCCTCGATGCTAACAGCAGAAACGGAATTATCATCCAAATGCAGTTCTTCCAGATAGGGAATTTGTGAAAGTGAATCATAAGTAATGGTCCTTATATTATTCTCCTGCAAATGCAGTTCCTTAACATACTTAGGGAGGTTAGTGGGGAATTCATCTAGGCTGTTGTGGTATAAATATATTCTTTCCACCCTAAGCAAGTTCTTCAGTTCTGAAGGAATCCCAGCATTATTTATTTGATTGTTCTGAAGGAAGAGGGTAGTAGCATCCTCTGGGATTCCTGTAGGAATAGACGTCAAATCGCGATCATTACAATATATGAAACCCACATCACAGCGACATACTGAAGGGCATGGTTTGGCACTAACAGAATAAGGTGCCATGTCAAGTAATAGCCCTATTTTAGTCCAAACTAGGAAGATGCTCCAGGTTACACTAATCATGGTCAGGAATGATGAGATTTGTATACAGTTCTGATCTTCAACAATCTAAAAAAACCAAACAAACAAAATTATCCAGATCATTATTGAAGAAACTGCAATGAAAATTCAACATTACAGAAGACATCTGAAACATGCACATTAAAATTCAAGCTTGCAGAGACATTTTACTTCCTATGACCTCTTGTACCAGTTCAATTAAGTTAACAGGTTATTTTGCATAGTAACTGAAAGTCATGAAATCAAGTATGTCTGATCCATGAGCTGTTTTGCTTCAGCAAGAAGGCCCTTCCTAAGGATTCCTTCACATTTTGTGTGTAGAGCCAATCTTTGTTTGCCAGGTACCAGATAAATACAAAACTGAAGTCACACCAGCGTTCAAGTAAATCATTCTGTATCTGAAAGATAAGGAGTAATTCCTAAGCCAGCTAACTACCCACGAGCCCCTAAGTGACCTATAAACCCCTTAACCAAACCCACAAGTTTAGTGCCAGCTATTCTGGACATTCAAAAAAAGGTCCTAATAGCAAAGCATAAATTGCAGGGGCAAGAGCAAAGGTCAGGTAAAGGCCTGTTTCCAAGGTTCTCCAAGTGCTCAACATCCTGTTGTGTGTCTTGCTACTTTTCTTGGGTTTCGAACCAGGCTGTTTAGAAGGGTGAAAGTTACAACTGGTAGGCTGGTGGAGTGACCGCTTTCTAGTTGACTGGATGAAATATTTCATTACATGCTTAATTTAATGTTTAAATATTTGTCATTCTCAGAAGTCTTCTAACTAAGCAGTACACTAATAAGAGACTATTTAGCAGGTTTAACCACATTTTCCCATCTTGTTAGCTCAAACTGTGCAGGGTAGGATAATATAAATTAACTCTTGAGACTGAAATTGTACTTTGCATTGGTAGTTATGTTTGTACATTGAGCTTAGGTAATTAGCATTTTTATAGCTTTTAAAGACAACATAATTCAATTACCATTGTAATTAGGGTTGTGAGAACTTCTGCAAGATGACCTATGCATTAAGCGGTGTCACAACCTTTTCTCTTGTGGGTTCATATATTAATTGAACTTTATTCTCTGAGGCAGAAAAGGGAAAATAAATTAATATTGATCCTACCGTATTTAAAGGTATGATTAAATTTTGTGCTTGAGGATATCCAGTAAGAGAAAGTCTTGTCTCGCGAGTCACTCGGATGGTTTACTCCATGGAGCTGTGTGTTCCTCAGCGGTGTTTACTCAGACGGTCCTTCTAGGTGGTGTGTGTTTCCTGGCACGATACTCAATGAGCATTCCAACCAAGATTTATCATGGTACATAAGCACACCAGGCTGGGGAGTAGAAAAGCTTCAGCTTCCCTCTAGTTTTGTCTTCGTGTAAAGTCTGTGAATGAAGAGCCTCTTTTGTTTGGTCTTAATGCCTTTAGCAGGAATTACTTTCTTTGTAACTCTTACAAACTCTTCTGTGCAGCGTAGTAGTCAGAGGTGGTAACTTCAGCGCCGCGTGATGGAAACTATTCATTATGTTGAGGCCTGGAGGATGGTAGCCTCTTCAGGAGGTCAGGAATGGGGCTGCTTTTTCCTGTCCAGAATTATCCAAGTATAAACTTTGTAGAGTAGCTACATCCTGATATATCCATGCCTCTCTGAGAGCACCATTTCCCGACTCTCGCTCTTTTTAACACTCCTTCCAAATTTGTAATGCAGGAAAGAATTCCTCCTGCGCCGCGAGGAGGTGGTTATGCTACCGTAGAATCGTTAGGCAATTCAGATTTTCTTCATTAAAAAAAACCAAGGAAAAATTATTTTCTTCCCAGAAAATTCCCCTTTTAAAGCT
Organism: Zapornia atra; assembly: GCA_013400835.1. Lineage (NCBI taxonomy): Eukaryota > Metazoa > Chordata > Aves > Gruiformes > Rallidae > Zapornia > Zapornia atra. The sequence goes on along the minus strand of VZTU01006217.1, from coordinate 142,726 downwards.
TTCCTTGAAATTCTAAATTCCTGTAAAAGTAAAAACAAACAAAAAAATTTGGATTAATAACAACTGGTGGACACTGGCATTCAGAGTTGTGTTGCACCCCCGATACAAATCATGCTGTGCTTATTGTATACATGACCAGCACATCTTGTTTTCCCAAAATACCGATACTTTGGCAAAATGAAGAGCTCTTTTATGGACACACTTTGCTGTTTGGTCTCATCTGAATGCAGTTTTGCCAGAACTATCTTTTCCTTTCTCCCATTAGAACATAATGTTAACCTGAATTATAAAACCTTTGTAATGGATGTTTCCAACCTGAGGCTAAAAAAGTTGCTTGCTTTGTGTTCTTGGTAAACTGAGGTAGAAGATGATCCTATTCTTGTTTTTAAAGGTAAAAGGAGGTAATTGCCATTCAGTAGTTGTTGGATGAAAGGGGAAACGTTTTTGCTAGAATAGCATATTAATACTTCACACTTGCAAGGTGCTGATTCTGAACTGGGGACTAGCGAGGCACCTATTACTGAATTTTGTCCGTGAAATGTCCTCAATATGCTAGGCTGTCTGAACTTTTAAGCTATTGTATTCATCATTTTGCATGGTAGAAGTGGAGTTTACAATCTTGGCTGTTCCTGTTTCTCAAAGGATTCTAATTATTTTGTATTTTTAAATGTTATATTTTAACTCAGGCTCCTGTATAACACAACTGCAGAAAGTATCCTGTGAGATACCAAGTCCCTGTTCCCTGAGAGCACATAGGCACTACCTGTCTAAAACAGAAATGGTTAAATCTGAAATTAAAAAAGAAACCTGTATCTTCTGCTTGCTTTTCCCTTTTGTGACTCCGTATTCTCTGCTGAATTGGGCACAATCCTCAGTACTGACATGCTACAACGATACCAGCATGCTGAGTAATGCTTGCTTAGCTCCCTTCCTATGAGCTTCACTAGAGTGGCTTCTGCTCCTTCACAAAATACTAGACCTAAAGAAAAAAAACAGTCTCTGTGTTAAAAGGGTCTGCTTGCAATTTGAAGCAGGTCCATCGTGAAATACATCAACAATACTCCTACAGCAACAGGAGAGCAGCAACGATACAAAATTATCGGCTTAAGATACAAATTGTACTGCTCTTTGTCAGAGAAAAGCCTTCCCCCCCCCCTCCTCCTTTAGATTGTGTAACCCCCTAGTAGGGAATGGTAAAGCCTTTTTCTCTCCTGATGCTGCTTTCATGGTCATCTGAGCTTTAGTTCTGCACTTCGCTTTCAGCAGCGGTGTAATGAAAACAGGGACTCAAACCGAGCCCCCCTCCACTGTGGCACAAGTACGGTAACACATCCTTTCCTGGAAGGTGAAAGCTTGATCTGCCTCGCCACGATTTAGAATACAACAGAATGCACAGGGGTTTTTTTTTAATTTATGTAATTTGGGTAACTTATACAATCAGTGTTACAAAATAGAACCAAAAGGCTCCATATTTTTGCAGTGTCGGGTTTTCTTGGTCTGTATTCCTCAGGAGTTTGGGGAAAGAAGTCCAAGCTCTATTCCTGAAACTCTGAAATAAGCAGTTGCCTAACAGCTGTAAAAAACCTGGTATCTCTTAGGAGCTAACGTGAACTGGGGATAGACAGTATTTTTCTGGAAGTATATTGGGAAGCAGGGAATATAAATTTCTTAAACAGCCCTTTGAAGGCTACAGTAACTTTCAAGTACTTAAAAAGAAATAAAATATCATAAATCTTCTTTGGAACTTAGAGCTATAAAAACCAGGTTAGTGTTAAGCAAAAGAGAAGCTCTAGTATGCATACATTATGTACGTACATACAGACAAGAACGCAAATTCATTTGTTTTACCTTTCTAGCATATAAACTGTTTCCTCTTTGCTCCATTTGAGAGTCATCCCTTCATTTATTGCCGCTATTATAATAGCAGTAATGTCTAGGATTAAAATGAAAGCACTAAAGCTCATTAAGCTCTTGGGTTTTATTTTTTTTTTTATCCCTTCTCTCAAAATTACATGAAAACAAGAGATAAAGAAAAATAAAAGCAGGTCTCTTTGGAGAAGACAACACTGTTTCAAAAATGTGGATTAAGACTATACCCCCCACTCCCTTTTCTAAACTTTGAATAGTTTTCTCCAGGTTTTGATTGTTTGATATCTTGCACTTCCCTTTTATATCTGAAGCCATAGCTGAAAACAATGTTTTTGCATATCAAAGGCTCCAGTGATCTGTCTACAGAGAAGGGAATCCTGCTGCCATGCTCCAACTTTCCCCCTTCTTGAGCCCTCTCTAAATATTCCCTGACATCAAGTCATTATAGCTGATCCGGCAGGATGAAAAGTGACCCCCACTGGTATAGGCACTGCCTCCAGGTTTCTTGCAACATCAAATTGGGAGACTTCATGGACACATGGTTTTGAAAGAAGCCATTACTTCTGTACAGCCCAGATTTTAGAAAGCATGTGCTAAAATACAGTTTTAAATGCAAAAATGACAGATTTTTTTTTTTTTTTTGGGAACAACAGTAACAGTGGAGCAACTGAATGGCAGCTTTTCGGCTTATCTTTATTTCAAGTTGAATGTTTTCATGAACTTTGCTGAACTGCTTGGATAAATTACTTTTCCTGGGACATTGTGTAAACCCAAGTGTATTACTACAGATAGTGGTGATGTGTGAGCCTTGCACGTGTACTTATCGCTGCGGTACAGCTAAGCGGGAGGACATCTTCTTTTAAAATATTCCAAATAATTTGCACTATACAAGAAAAATGTACCAAAGAACACTGCATTTACTAGAAGGTATGGAGTTGAGCTGCACTCCCTTGTCCTCTAGGCAACAACAAAAAAAGAAAAAACAAACCCAAACCCCCCAAATTAATTTTGGGATATTAGAAAAGTTGGGAGTTTTTCTTATTAAAAAAAAAAAAAAAGGCAGCTAAAGAGATCTTTTCTTTCCAAGCTGTGATAAAACGTGACTCAAATCAAGACCTGCCTCGCTCGAGGTCACGCAATGCTTATTTGAATTTCTAATCTACCTTCTGTGTTCTCCAGCAGGAACTCTGGTAGTTCAGTGGCTTCTTTCTAACCATCAAAGTAACAGGGGGGGGAAGGGAAACAACTCTGTATTTTCAGGTAATAAAATGACAAGGGTATCACTGAAAGGTAACAGAATATTTGGGTTTGCCAAGCCTAACAATTTTGCTAAATCAGTGTGCTTGCATTCCAGAATTACCTCTGTATTTGTTTACAGCCCATAATGTATCAGGGACTTATCAAATGTGCTTATCATCTTTTAAGTTCTTGGGAAGTCTATCTGTTGCATATCTTGCCAGTTCAGCATACAAAAGGTCACGCTATGTCTTAAATAGCATCACCAACTTTTTCCCTTTAAAAAAAAAAAAAAAAAAAAGTTCCACAGTGCTAATCTATACTTAAAACAATGCCCAGACTTTGTTTTCTTTAAGTGTATTACTCAGGGTTAGTTGATAGTGACAGCAAAACGCTTTCTAAGCACCCTGTCTAGGAGCTGCCATTTCCACGATCATCATATTTCAGGAAGGTGCCCCAGTCTTTTGTTTGGTGCTAGGCAAGCAGAAGGTCCTCTTGCTGGCTTTCCAAGGGGGAAAAGAATGCAAAGGATTTTGCTAAAGCGAGAGCAGGCCCTCTGCTCAGGTTGTATCTCTGTGCTTTGGTGAAATTTGGTGTGTCGGGCTGGGGGTTTCTTCTGTTACAGAAAGTTTTATTTTCTAGTAGAAAATTTGCTTCCCCCTCCCCTCGCATAGTAGTTGAATATAATACTGCTTTTGTCTTCCTGCTGCTAACTCAAGGGTCTCAAACCACGAATTCTGATGTGATTTCCCCTCAAACAGAAGCGAATCTGACTAAGGAATGGAGTAACAGCTTGACTCTGCACCCAAGATGAGCCAAACCGGTATTTGCTGTAGAGGATGGAAATCACCTAAGAGTTTCTTCTGAAGTTTTACTTTAAAACCTTTCCTAGTCTCGAAGTTGCTAGGTTGAAAAGATCCAAGCTATTACACAATTCCTCCTCAGTCTCTTGTTTTGACTGCTCTTGGTTCTGCAAAGGTTGCACCTTAAAAAGAGAAAAAAGCACTTTGAAGGGGGAGTGTTTTGCAATGGCTTTTTTGTTTGGTGTTTTAGTGCTCTTTGAGTTTAGCCAATTATGGCTTCTAAGTTTTCTTTTGAGAGCTGCTGCTGAGGGAACTCACCCCTGCTTAAAATGAATGAAAAAAAAAAAAAGAACAAACGCTGCCATTGTTTCAAGGGAAAAATCCTTTCTCCCCCCCCCCCATTTTTGACAAGTTTAGGTGGAATTATACCTGATGGGCAACAAACGTTAAGCATGTAAAAGTATTATGGGTAAAGTTTTGCTTCTTATTATTTGCTCCTTTTAAAACAAGTTGGTTGCTCCTCTCCTGGTTACTAAATTTGCTCCTTAAAAAGAAAACAACCAAACTAAAGCTATTAAAAATCGTGAAGCTGTGAAATCGCTTGAATTCTTACAGCTGTTTACTTTGCTGTAAAGCGTACGCTGTACTTTACTTCAGAGATTAAAGCTTGCTCTAAGTTTACTACAGAGTTCTCTGCCCACTGGGGGGTGGTACACGCTGCAAAAACTCTGCTTTTAAGAGCCACAAGTCAGATGGGTTTTTGCTGCTGTCCAGTTTTCCCTCCTTTAATTACAACAGAGTCTCCCGTCGAGAAAAAACAGAGGCCGTCGCCAAAGGAGGGAATTTAAAAAAAAAAAAATTTAAAAAAAAAATTATAAATCACACTTTCAGAGAGTTTACAGCATCTTGTTTCCCACGCTGATTGTATTAACTGCTATTTAGCTGGTCGTTCTCCATTTAAAAGTAAGGTTGTACAAATATACCCCTCCCCCCCAAATAGTAGCAGTTTAAATAAACGCTAAGGGTTGTCACTCTCTCTGGTATATAGAGCCACAGAAGGCAGGGAAAAAATACAGCTTGTAGAAGTGATTAAATGCGGGCAGAAAGACAGAAAAGCTTGATAGCAGCAGGAATAGAAGGATCAGAACAACCTCAGTATATTTTAAGGTAATTGGCTTTCTACAAACCCAGGTATGCCTTTTGTTTATGAAATATTCGAAACCCGATCTGAAACAGGGCCATATTGTACGGCTTTGGAATAAATTAAAGGCAACTTGAGGGTGGGTTTTTGATTTGGAGGGGAGGGGAAAGCACTGTAAACCTCTTAAGTATGACCTAATGCGTGGCATATATTGACAAGGAAAACACAGACTGATCTTTCTGGTTTATAGAGGATAATTCTTTTCTTTGCACACTTGAATTGACAAATGCATTTTTCACTCTAATTCAAAGAAATGTTCATTAAGACGCCATATCCCCAGGCAATAGATGGTGAGCATAATTGATGCTTCTATCTTTTTGGGCAGCGTATTACAGGCAAGGAAATTGGGGTCAAGATAATGACTTTTTTTTTTTAAATCTGAACATTTGCAGCCTCTTCTTTCTATACTTTTTTCTCTGCATAAAGGATTTACAACGGGGATGCAAAACACGAGTCTCCCTTTTCTAAGTGGCAGTCAGAAAATGGGTTCAGCTGATGGTGCTCTTTTGCAGGGACACGTTTTAATTGTAAAATAATTCTGCATTTCGGGGTGAATCTCGTGTACAAAATGCTCCCTTGTACCAGAACTGATCCCTTGAAGAAGGGAAGCGACTTGCCTTCAGCCCAAATTAGTAACCCCATGGCTAACACCACTCCACGGATTAGTTAATTACACACACTCCGCGTCGCGTTTTGCAACACTCGTTGCAACTTTGACCGGCTATGCTGGGCTTGCGCTCAAAGAGATGAAAATTCAGGCTACCTCAAAGACAAGGACCGAGCCAGAAAGGCAACAAGAGCAGTGCTTTTATTGGCCAAGGGCCTCATCTCAAAAAACTAGGCAAGGAAAAAGAACAAACCACCCCAAACTCCCACCCCAACCCAAGCCCCTAAGATGGGAGAGCTGTGCCTGGCTGCTGTGAGCTATGGCCGATGCCGGGAAGCGGGAGCGCTGCGTCGAGCGGCGGTGCGCTGGGTGATGCGGGGAGACGCGGGCTTCGCCTTATCGACTTAAGTTGCGGCTCCTAATTGTGTTGGAGGAAAAGGGGTGAGAGCGGGGTGGGAAGCCCGGCACATCCTGCAGCGGTGAACCCGTTTTAGGGGCGAGGGTAACGTGGGGATGAGGTGTGCAAAAGAGGGGCTAAGCGGATGAGATGTTCACTCGTGAGCCGTTTATAAACGCATCGAGGGCAGGCGACCACTTAATAACCCGAAAACACCAGAAAAGTTGATTAAAACTAAGCGAGGACCTTTTTGCGGGCCAGGAGGATGATCCCGCTGGTGCTCCTTCCCAAGGAAAGTGGGGGGCGGGTTGGAGGCGATGTGGGCCTGTTGCATTCTTTCTTAACGTATGTGCAACCATTTTGTCCCCCATCTCCTCGCCCGCAGACTTTGTGCGTGAGGAGAGGCGCGGTGGGGAAGGGGCAGAAACGCTCTCGCCTTTCCCCCCGCCCCCCCCAACCAGATGCAGCAGAGGGAGGAGGGAAGGGGGGTAAATTTCCAAGCCAGGGGAAAAATGCGACGTAGGGAGGGAGAGGAAGCTTCCCCTCCCCGTTAAAGCCGGGGAGGGGGGGGGGAGGTCCCGGCACCGGCGGAGCTGGGGCAGCTGCCCGATGGCGATGTCGCTCTGCGGGTCCCTCCAGGTTTCCCCTCCGCCCCGCGGAAGGCGGTTTTGCGCTTTCTCCCGGGGCCGGTGCAACGCTGGCACCGCACGGCCAGTTTCAGGGGCCGTGGGCTTGCACATTCCGCCCCCCTCCCCAGTATACAGCTGGGGGGTGGGTAGGCGAAGGCCGCCTGCAGCCTCCGTTGCGCCCGCGGGGATAGCCGCTGCGCTCCGCTCTCCTGCGCGACCTGCCGCGCAGCCAGCTGCGGAGCTTCGCCGCCGCAGCGCCGTGCCCGCACCCCCTGGGGCTTGGGGGCGCCCAAACTTCCCGCTGCCTCCCCCCCC